>CM039464.1:62145801-62240064 GCA_022414725.1 Microglena sp. YARC | reverse complement strand
TGCCAAAAAAAGAGCATGTTGAACAAGGCAGCCCCATCATGAGTTACTCCAGACCTTCAGAACCATGCTCATAAAAAAAAAAAAAAAGATAACGCCTGGAGGGGCGTGGTGTTGAGGGGACCCTTCCCGTACGCCGCAGCTGGAAATTCACCATTCCATGCCAAGTGTACCTAGGCACACAGTTTTTTCGGTGCTTAGCCCCCAGTGCAAAGCAAGCGGGGCTGATGGCTCCCTCAAACCTCCACCCGCATCTTTGTAATGTGTAACTTACTTGCTTATTTCCAACTGGATAACGACTTGCACTCCGCACACTTGCAGCAAATGATAAACATGACTGACCTGATATGCCTCTCCCAATTTCTGGACTTCGGTGGGCATCGGCGTTCTGGGTTCTCTCGGGATGCACTTTCTTGGCTTGCATTGTGATAGGCTATGACAAACATGAGAAATGATTGTAATTTAATACGACTAACCTTTGATATGCCTCTTCCCAATTTTCTGGAACTTCTCGTGGGCACCGGCGTCGTCTGGGTTCTTATCGGGATGCCACTTCCTTGCTTGAAGGTAGTAGGCCTTCTTGATTTGTTCAGGGGTGGCCTCTTTTGTAACCTGGTGGTGTTGGGGTGGGTGGGGAGTGTGTGGGTGATGGAGGTGTGTGGTGTGTGTGGGTAAGGGGGGGGGGGTCTTATTAGGGATGCCATTTCTTGCTTGAAGGTATAGGCCTTCTTTGATTTGTTCAGGGGGCCTCTTTTTGTAACTGGTGTGGGTGGTGGGGGGAGGTGTGTGGGAGTGAGTGGAGGTGTGGGTGTGTGGCGGGGGTAGGGGGCGGGGGGGGCGGGGTCTTATTTAGGGATGTCCACTTTCTTGCTTTTGAAGGTAGTAGGCCTTCTTGATTTGTTCAGGGGTGCTTTTTTTGTAACCTCGGTGTGTTGGGGGGGGGGGAGGGGGGGGAGGGGGGAGGTTTTGTGTGGGGGTGTGTTGAGTTGTGTGGTGTTGGTGTTGTGTGGGTAGCGGGGGGGGGGGGGGGGCATTATTTAGGATGCCACTTTTCTTGCTTGAAGGAGTAGGCTTCTTGATTTGTTCAGGGGTGGGCTTCTTTTTGTAACCTGGTGTGTAGTGTGGGGGAGATTGGGGGTGAGTGGAGGGGGTGTTGTGGGGTGTGTGGGTGTGGGTGGGGGGGGGGAGGTGTGTGGGGGTGTGTGTGTGATGTGTGTGTGTGAGGTGGCGGTGGGGTGGGGGGAGGATGTGTGGGTGAGTGGAGGTGTGTGTGGGGGGAGGTGTTTTGTGTGTGTGTGTGTAAGGGAGGGACTTATTAGGATGCCACTTTGCTTGCTTGAGGTAGTAGGCCTTCTCGATTTGCTAGGGGTGGCTTTTTTTGTAACCTGGTGTGTGTGGGTGGGAGGGGGGGGGGGGGAGATGTGTTGGTTGAGTGGAGGTGTGTTGTGTGTGGCTGGTGGGGGGTGGGGTGGGGGGGAGGTGCATGGGTGAGTGTGTGTGTATTGATGTGTGTATGTGGCGGGGGGGTGGGGGGGAGGTGTGTGGGTGAGTGGAGGTGCTGTGTTGTGTGTGTGTGTGTGTGCTGTGTGGATGTGTGTGTGTGTGTGTGTGTGGTGTTAAGGGGGGACTTATTAGGGGATGCCACTGCTTGCTTGAAGGTAGTGGGCCTTCTGATTGCTCAGGCGGTTGGCTTCTTTTAACCTGTGTGTGTGTGCGTGTGTGTGTGTGTAGGGGGGGGGGGGGAGAATGGATTGGTTGAGTGGAGGTGTGTGCGTCGTGTGCTGTGTTTGTGTGGGGCACGGGGGGAGGTGCATGGTCCGTGAGTTGTGTGTGTATGTGTGTGTGTGAATGCGGGGGGGGGGGGGGAGGTTGTTGCTGGGTGAGTGGAGGATGTGTGTGGGGGGAGGTGATGTGTGTGGGGGGGGGGGGGGAGGGGGGAGTTGTGTGTGTGAGTGGGGGTGAGATGTGAGTGGAGGTGTGTGTGTGGGGGGAGGGAGGTGATTGTGTGTGTGGGGGGGGGGGGGGGGGGGGGGGGGGGAGGTGTGTGTGTGAGTGGAGCGTGTGCACAGTGTGTGTGGGTAACGTGGTGTGTGGTTGGTGGTGGTTGGTGGTGGGGGAGGTGGGGGGTGGTGAGTGGAGGTTGTGTGTGAATTGTTGGGTGTGGGGAGGTTTGTGCTGTGTGCGTGTGTGTGTGTGTGTGGGGGGTGGGGGGGGGCGGGGGGGGGGGAGGTGTCGCGGGTGTGAGTGGGGTGGGAGGTGGGTGGGGTGGGGTGGGGTGGGTGAGGTGTGTGTGTGTGTGTGCGTGTTGTGGTGTGTGTGTGTGTGGGGGCGGGGAGGTGAGGTGTGGGGTGATGTGGAGGTGGTGTTGTGTGTGTTGGGGGGGGAGTTGTGTGTGTGTGTGCGTGCGTGTTTGTGTGTGTGGGTGGAGGTGGGTGGAGGTGGTGGGGTGAGTGGGTGGGAGGGAGGTGTGTGGGTGTGTAGATGTGTGTGTGTGAGTGTGTGTGCGTGGGGTGTGGTGGTGGGGGGGGGGGTGAGAGTGAGTGTGTGTGTGTGTGTGTGGCTGTGCGTGCGTGGTGTGTGTGTTTGTGATTGTGTGTGGTGGTGGGGGGGGTCTTCAGGATGGCCCCCTTTAATTTTTTGGGCTAGTAGGGTATAGGCCTTTTTGAATTTGTTCAGGGGTGCTCTTTCGTAACCTGTGTTGTGTGCGTGGGGTGAGGGTGGTGGTGAGGTTGGGGTGTGAGGTGTTGTGTGTTGGGAGTGGGAGGGGGGTTCTTATAGGATATGCCACTTCCTTGTTTAAGTAGGAGGCCTTCTTGATTTGCTTCAGGGGGTGGCTTCTTTTGTAACCTGGGGGTGGAGGGTAGGTACGGTGTTGAGGGTATGTGTGTGTCTGGTGTGTGTGGTTGTGTTGATTCTTGTCGGGATGACCCTTTCTTTCTGGCACGTGAATAGGCCTTTTTGATTTTTCAGGGTGCGTGTCTTTCGCAACCTGGGGTGGGGGGCGGGGGGGGCGGGGGGTATGGGGGATGCGGTGGTGCGTGAGTGGTCTTGTCGGGACGCCCCCTTTCTTTCTGCACGTAATTATAGGCCTTCATGATTTTGTTTCAGGGGTGGCTTCTTTGTAACCTGGTGTGTGTGTGGTGGGGTAGGTGGGGTGATGGGGAGTGTGCGTGCGTGTGTGTGTGTATGTTGTGTGCGGTGAGGTAGACCTGAGGTGTGTTGTTGTGGGGGGGGGGTGCAGGGGGGGGGGGGGGTCTCATAGGGATGCAATTTTCCTGTTAGGTCCTCCTCCCTTCAGTCTCCCCTATTCCCTTCCTTTTGGGTCCCCCCCCCCCCCTCCCTCACCTCCCTTCACGTTCTCCCTTATTCTTACCTCCTATAACCCCATAGTTAGTCCACTCAGTAGACCGTCCCTCTTGAAACATGTTAACTTGCTTCTCCCCTCCCCCCCTCCCCATTCCTTTAGAAACCCTAACTCCCCCCCCATCTTAGTCCTCCCCTCTCCCCCTCCCTTCTCTGTATGTAGTGCCTCCCTCCCCTACCCCCTACCCCATTCTAAGTCACCCCTAACCCCTTCCCCTCCCTTTAGTCCTCCCCTTCTCCCCCTCCCTTCTCTGTGCCCCCTCCTCCCCCCTCCCCATTCCTTTAGTAACCCTAAACCCCTTCCCCCCTTTAGTCCTCCCCTTCCCTCCCCTCCCTTTTTACTGTAGTCCTCCCTCCCCTCCCCCTCCCCATCATAGTCAACCTCACCTCCCTCCCCTCCTTAGTCCTCCCCTCTCCCCCCCCCTTTTACTGTAGTCCTCCCTCCCCCCTCTTTCCCCCCTCCCCATTCCCTTTAGTAAACCCTAACCCCTTCCCTCCCTTGAGTCCTCCCCCCTCCCCCCTCTCTTTTCTCTGTGTCCCTCCCCCCCCCCTCCCCATTCCCTTAGTAAACCCCGAAACCCCTTCCCCCCCTTTAGTCCTCCCCTCTCCCCCCCTCCCCTTTCTCTGTATCCTCCCTCCCCTCCCCCCCTCCCCATTTACTGTAGTCCTCGCTCCCCTCCCCCCTCCCCATTCTATTAGTCAACCCTAACCCTTTCCCTTCCTTTAGTCCTCCCATCCCCCCCTCCCTTTTACTGTAGTCCTCCCTCCCCTCCCCCCTCCCCATCTATAAGTCAACCCTACCCCCTTTCCCCTCCCATTCAGTCCTCCCCTTCCTTCCCCCCCTTCCCCCCTTTTTACTGTAGTTCTCCCTCCCCTTCCCCGCCCCCTACCCATTCCATTAGGTAACCCTACCCCCTTCCCTCCCTTAGTCCTCCCCTCTCCCCCCTCCTTCTCTGAGTTCCTCCCCTCCTCCCCCCTTCTTCCCCTTATTCTCACCCCTAGAACTTTCATAGGATGTCACATTCAGTTGTAGACCAGGCATTTTATATTTTGTACTATACGCATTATACGCCCTGATGCTACTTTTGACCCCGATTTAGCGAAAACCATCGCCTATAAAAAAGCTATACACAAAAATCATTGCCCTCAATGGCCCTTACAAGCTACAAAAAAAGCTACTATTTGTATATAAATAGCACCGAATCGGGCAAATCATATATGTTGGACAAAGACGAGTACGATATTAAAATATGATGATCAAACACACAATCATATGATTAATATCATTATTGATTTGGATGCCGCAGGCCAAAGTTACCTAGTCAGACCGCCGGCATCATATGATATCATATGATGACATGATATCATACGATATCATTTTGCCGATCCCTGTATATAAAGCACTAAAACGCTGTCCCTGGAGGAAGCCTAAACCCAGTAAGCTAGAAGAAACCCACTTTCAGATTAAAAAAAGTGCAGTAGGACCGCCGCCTACTAAAACATGTGACTGCATCAGCTCCTTCCCCCTCCCCTTCTCTTTAGTCTCCCCTCCCCTTCCCCCCTTCCCCTCCCTGTAGTCCTCCCCTTCCCGGTACCCACTGCCTCCATGGTCCCTTTTAGTCCTCCCCTTTCCACCCTCTTTCTACTTCAAGTTCAATTTGTAGTCTCACCCCTAGAACCTCTTAGTAATCCACCCAACCTTTGGGCCTCTGTTTACTCCCCCCCCCCCCCCCCCCCCCCCCCCCCCCTTTTACTCCCCCCCCTCCCCCCTTAGTCCGCCCCTAGAACCTCGTAGTAATCCACTCCACCTTATGGCACTTCCTTTTACTCCCCCGCCCCCCGCCCCCCCCCCCCCCCCGCCCACCCCCCCCTCACCCTCACCCCTTATTACCCCCACCCCTTCCCCCTTTAGTCCACACCCCTAGAACTGCGTAGTAATCCACTCCAATAGATCGCACCTTCTTGAACATGCTTGTTACATCAGCTCCCCGTACCCCTCTCCTCCCTTTTAGTCCTCCCTGTCCCTTCACCCCCTCCTCCCTTTTACCCCCCCCCCCCCCCTCCCTCATTCTCACCCCTAGAACCTCGTAGTTAGTCCACTCCAAGTAGATCGCACCTTCTTGAACATGCTGTTACATCAAGCTCCCCGTACCCCCTCCTTCCTTTTAGTCCTCCCGTCCCCTCCCCCCCCCTCCCCCCTTTACTCCCCCTCCCCCTCTCGTCTCACCCCTAGAAACCTAAAGTAGTTCCACTCCAGATATCGCGCCTTCTTGAAACATGTTGGTTGCATCAGCTCCCCTTACCCCTACCCTTGCCCCCCATTAAGTCTCTCCTTCCCCCCATCTCCTTCCTTTTAGTCCTCCCCGTCCCCCTTCCCCCTCTTCCCCCCCCCATTCTCACCCCTAACCCCTAGAACCTCATAGTCGTCCCACTCCAGTATCTATCGCGCCTTCTTGAACATGTTGGTTGCATCAACTCCCCTTACCCCTACCCTTGCCCCCATTAAGTCTCTCCTTCCCCCCATCTCCTTCCTTTCCTCCCCTTTCCCCCTTCCCCCCTTCCCCCCCCCATTCTCACCCCTGACCCCTAGAACCTCCATAGTAGTCCACGCCAGTAAACCGGGCCTTCTTGAAAATGATGGTTGCTCTCTCCCCTTACCCCTACCCTTGCCCCCCCTTTAGTCTCCCCTTCCCCCTTCCTTTCCCTTAATCCTCCCCTCCCCCTCCCTCCCCCTACCCCTCTCAATCTCACCCCTAGAAACCTCGTCGTAATTCACTCCAGTAGATCGCAACCTTTCTGAACATGCTTTTACATCAGCTCCCCCTTTACCCCAATCCTTCCCTTTCAGTCTTCCCCTATCCCTTCCTTTTAGTTCCTCCCCGTCCCCTTTCACCCCCTCCCCCCTTTTACTCCCCTTCCCCCTCTCTGTCTCACCCCTAAGAACCTCAAGAGTAGTCCTCCACTCCAGTTAGGACCGCGCCTTCTTTGAAAACGTTAGTGCACACTCTCCCCTTACCCCTCCCCATTGGTCTCCCCACCCCCTCCCTTCGCACCCCCCCCCCCCCCCCCCATAACCAAATTGCTGGCTGGAGCTAGTGGCCAGTTTAAGTTAAGGTTCCAGTCTCACCCCTAGAACCTCGTAGTAGTCCACTCCAGTAGATCGCGCCTTCTTGAACATGTTGGTTGCATCAGCTCCAAGGTTGGAGGCAGCCACCATTGAACCATCGGGTTTGTCCACCCACTCTCGCTTGTCCTGCTCGTGTGTGTGAGGGGGGGGGGTGGGGGGGGGGGGGGGGGGGGAGGGTGTAGGCTTTTGTGTGTGTAGTGTGGTGGTGTGGTGTGGGGGGCATCAGTCCCAAGGTTGGAAGGCAGCCACCATTGAACCCTCGGGTTTAGTCCACCCACTCCTCGCTTGTCCTGCTCGTGTGTGTATGAGGGGGGGGGGCGAGGGGGGGGGGGCGAGTTATGTAGGCTTCTGTGTGTGTGTGTGTGGGCTGTGGTGGTGGGCATCAGTCCCAAGGTTGGAGGCAGCCACCATTGAACCATCGGGTTTTTGTCACCCACTCTCGCTTGTCCTGCTCGTGTGTGTGTAGGTGGAAGAAGGGTGGGGTGGGGGAGAAGGGGATTGGGAGAGGGGGAGGGTGTGAGGGGGGGGGAGAGGGTGTTAGGCTTTTGTGTGTGTGTGTGTGGTGGTGGTGGTGGTGGGCATCAGTCCCCAAGGTTGGAGGCAGCCACCATTGAACCATTGGGTTTGTCCACCCACTTCGCTTGTCCTGCTCGTGTGTGTGAGGGTGGGTGGGGGGGGTGGGTGCGGGGGGGAGAGGGAGAGGGGGGAGGGTGTGAGAGGGGGGGGGGGGGGGGGGGCAGGGATGCATGTGTGTGTGGGAAGTCTGTGGGAGTTTGTGGGCGATTGTGTCTGGTGGTGAAAGGCATGTGTGACCCACAATTGGAGGCAGCCACCATTGAATCATCAGTTTGTCCACACACTAACGCATGTCCTGCTCATGGGAATGGGTGGGGGTGGTGTGAAAGTTGGTGGGTGTGTGTGTGTGTGTGTCTGGAGTGCAGGTTGTCGTTGATGTGGCGTGGGGGGGGAGGCATGTGTCTGGTGGTGGTGTTGAAAGGCATGCTTTGGTGCGTCGTGTTAAAAGGCATGTGTCCTCTGGTGGTGGCGTGTGAAAGCCATGTGTGGACAAGGCATTGTGCTTGGTGTGAAGCATGTTTGGAGGTGGAGTGTTGAAAGCATGTGTGGAGGTGGTTGTGTGGAGGTGTTGAAAGGCATGTGTGGAGTCTCGGTGTTTGAAAGGCATGTGTGGTGGTGGTGTTGAAAGGCATGTGTGGTGAGTTTGTTTGCTTTGTGTGTGGAGGTGGTGTTGAAAGGCATGTGTGGAGGTGGTGTTGAAAGGCATTTTATGGAAAAAGCATGTGTGGTGGTGGTGTTGAAAGGCATGGTGGAGGTGGTGTTAAAAGGCATGTGTGTGTGGAGTGTGTTAAAAGGCATGTGTGGTGTGTGTTGAAAGCTTCGTGTAGGCAATGGTGCTGGACAGGTGGTGGGTAGATGTGTGGAAAGCCTGGGCCACCATTGAACTGTCGCGGTTTGTCCACCCACTCCAAGCTTGTCCTGCTCGTCAGGTTCGGTGGTGGTGTGCTGGCTTGTGTGTGGCGCTTGTGTGTGTGTGTGTGTGTGTGTGTGTGCTGTGTGTGTGTGTGTGTGTGTGTTCGTGTGTGTGTGTGTGTGTGTGTGTGGTGGGGAGGTGGTGCTGCATGGGGCGGGGGGGGGGGGGGGTGGGGGGAAGGGGGCAGGGGGCATGTGTGTGTGTGAGAGTCTGTGGGTGTTCCTGGCGATTGTGTGTGGTGGTGGTGGTGAAAGGCATGTGTGCCCCACAAGTTGAGGCAGCAACCATTTGAACCGTCAGGTTTGTCCACCAACTCCCGCTTGTCTTGCTCAGGGTGGTGGTGTGGGTGGTGGGGGAGAGTGTGTCGTGCGTGTGTGTGGTGGCAGTGTGTGTGTGAGTGTGTGTGGTGGTGTGGTGGTAGGGGGGGGGGGAGGGGCATGAGTGGAGGTGGTGGTGGTGGTGGTGGTGGTGGGAGGCAGGCATGTGTGGTGTGTTTGTGTGGGGGGGCTGGGGGGGCATGTGTGTTTTGTGTGTGTCTGTGTGTGTGAGTGTGTGGTGGTGGTGGGCGCGAGGGTGCATGTGTGGAGGGGTGGTGGGTGCCCGTGGTGGGGAACCAGCATGTGTGGTGTGTTTGTGTGTGTGGGAACGGGGGCATGTGTGCCCTACCCCCCCTCCTCCCACAACACAACAAACAATTCACCGCCGCCCTCTCACCTCATCCCATATCACTAGGGAACGGCAAATCATATGATGTTGACCAAGGATGAGTATGATATCATATAATGTTGACCAAGGACGAGTATGATATCATATAATGTTGACCAAGGACGAGTATGATATCATATGATGTTGACCAAGGACGAGTATGATATCATATGATATCATACAAAAATCATATGATGTGCGAAGGACGAATGACCAAGGACACACAAAAAATCATTATGAAAACAAGGACGGAGTATGATATCATATTCAATATTGATATCACACAAAAATCATATGATGTGACCAAGGACGAGTATGATATCATATTGACATATGATATCATACATATATATGATAACCAAGGACGAGTAGATATCCACCACCCCATAGATATCATATGAATCCAAAAACAACATCATATGCAACACGAGCATGTACACCATGACTCATCGATATCTTTACAAAAAAATCCATCATGAGACCAAGAGCAACCAAGCGAGTATGATCATCATATTGACCAAGACGAGTATGAATACATATAATATCATTATGAATCATACAAACAACAAAATCATATGATGGCCTAGACAAGGACGGTATGATATCATATGATCATCATAATGATATCATACAAAAATCATATGATGTTGACCAAGGACGAGTATGATATCATATGATATCAGATGATATCATACAAAAATCATATGATGTAGACAAGGCCACGAGTATGATATCATATGATCTCATATGATATCATACAAAAATCATATGATGTTGACCAAGGACGAGTATGATATCATATAATATCATATGATATCATACAAAAATCATATGATGTAGACCAAGGACGAGTATGATATCATATGATATCATATGATATCATACAAAAATCATATGATGTTGACCAAGGACGAGTATGATATCATATGATATCATATGATATCATACAAAAAAACATATGATGTACCAAGACGAGTATGATATCATATGATATCATATGATATCATTACAAAAAAAATCATATGATGCTTGACAAGGACGAGTATCATATGATATCATATGATATCATACAAAAATCATATGATGTAGACCAAGGACGAGTATGATATCATATGATATCATATGATATCATACAAAAATCATATGATGTTGACCAAGGACAGCTATGGGACCAAACGAGAGTAGATATCATATGATATCATATGATATCATTACAAAAATCATATGATGTTGACCAAGACGAGTATGATATCATATAATCCATATGATATCATACAAACCTTATGATTGACCGAAGGACAACGAGTATGATGATCATATATATCCAAAAATCCATATTGATGTTGACCAAGACGAGTAATATCATATGATATCCTCAAAAATCAAGGACGATCCGTTAGGCCAAAGTCCGAGACCGCCGGCATTGTAATGATATCATATGATGACATTTGATATCATATATCATATCATACTGGCCTATCCCTACATATCACCTCATTATATCGTGTTGCTGGACAGGGTTCATCCCTCCCCCCTGCCCCCCCCCCCCCCCCCCACACACACACACACACACACACCTTCCCCGCAGCCCCCTTCCCCCCCACCCACCTCACACACACCCCACCACCCAGCTTCCCCCAGCTCCCTCTCACCTCACACACACCCCACGCACCCAGCTTCCCCCAGCTCCCTCTCACCTCACACACACCCCACGCACCCAGCTTCCCCCAGCTCCCTCTCACCTCACACATACCCCACGCACCCAGCTTCCCCCAGCTCCCTCTCACCTTCATACCAAATCTTGCCTTCATTTTGCTGCTTGCTGAAAAAGACTCCGGGGTGTTTGTTCCCCCCCACCCCTCCCCCTCCTAACCCCCCTCCCACCAACTCTCCCACCCCCTCCCCAGCTACCACATTACAAACAATCCGCCCACACGGGTTTAGCCCCCCACCACCTCCCACCCATCTCTCCCACCCCCTCCCCACTACCACATTACAAACAATCCGCCACATGGGGTTATAGCCCCCACCACCACCTTCCCCCAGCTCCCTCTCACCTCATCCCAAATCTTGCCTTCATGCTGCACACAATACTCCGTATATATGGTTCTTTACCCCCCACACACACCTCCCCCCCCCCCCCCCCACCTCCCCCCCCCACACCCACCCACCACCACCACCTCCCACCCCACCCCACCACCACCTTCCCCCCAGCTCTCTCTCACCTCCATCCCATATCTTGCCTTCATTTTGCTGCACGAAAGACTCTGGAGTGTTTGGCTGAATGCGCGGACCATTTGAACAACACCAAACAGCCACGCCGGTGACTGGAAGACCACCGCACCCACAACCCCTGGTGTGTGTGGTGGTGGTGTGTGTGTGTCGGGGGGGGGGGGGGGGGGGGAGTGTTGCTGATGCTGCAAAAACATATGAACAACACCAACAGCCACGCCGGTGACTGGAAGGACCACCGCACCCACAACCCCTGTGTGTGTGTGGTGGTGGTGTGTGTGTCTGTGTGGGTGGTGGGTGGGGGGGGGGGGAGTGTTGCTGATGCCTACTAGACTTGGATTTGAGGTGGGTGTGTGGTCTACTAGATTTGCCCACAATATTTGAATTTGAATTTGAAATTGAAGTGGGTGTGTTGCCTACCCGTGGCCAGTTCTTTAGCAAAGTTAGATTTGTATTTGAATTTGTATTTGAATTTAAAGTGGGAGTGCTGCCTACTATATTTGAATGTGTATTTGAATTTGAGTTTGAATTTGAAAAGTATGTGTTGCCTACTAGATTTGAATGTGTATTTGAATTTGAAGTGTGTGTGTTGCAGGTGTGCTGCCTACTATATTTGGCAAAGTTAGATTTGCATTTAAATTTGTGTTCAAAGTTGTATTATAACTTATGTGTTATCAGCCATCTCTCCTCCTTGTTTGACTCCCTAGGCCGATCTGGCCCATATGCTGACACCACGAATAAGTGGGTGTGCTGCCTACTAGATTTGCCTACTATATTTGAATTTGTATTTGAATTTGAAGTGGGTGTGTTACATTCCATTGGCCAGTCCTATGGCAAAGTCAAATTTGAATTTGTATTTGAAGTGGGTGTGCAACCTACTAGATTTGCCTATTAGATTTGAATTTGAATTTGAATTTGAAGTGCTCTCCAGTGTTGCCTACCTGTGGCCAGTCCTATGGAAAAGTTCAATTTGAATTTAAGGTGGGTGTGCTACCTACTAGATTTGCCTACTAGATTTGAATTTGAATTTGTATTTGTATTATAATTTGAAGTGCTCTCCAGTGTGGCCTACCTGTGGCCAGTCCTTTGGCAAATCCCATAGCCCCGTCTTGATGAGCACCAATGGTAGGGGCAGCAACAAGGCCAGCAAGGCCACCAACAACACCCTGATCAGGGTGGGGGGATGGTGTGTGTGTGTTGGGGATAGGGGGGGGGGGGGGGGGGGGGGGGGGCAGCAACAAGGCCAGCAAGGCGCACCAACAACACCCTGATCAGGTGGGGGGATGGTAGTGTGTGTGTGTTGGGGATAGGGGGGGGGGGGGGGGGGGGCAGCAACAAGGCCAGCAAGGCCACCAACAACACCCTGATCAGGTGAGTGGGGGGGGATTGTGTGTGTATATGTATGTGGAGTGGGGAGTGGTAGTGATATTGGGGATAGAAGGTGGCAGCAACAAGGCCACCAACAACACCCTGATCAGGTAGGGGATGGTGTGTGTGTGTGTTGGGATAGGGAGGGGGGGGGGGGGGGGGGTAGCAACAAGGCCATCAAGGCCACCGACAAACACCCAGCTCAGGTGGGGGGATGGTGGGGGGAGAGTGTGTGTGTTGGGGAGAGTAGGGGGTGGGGTGGGGTGGGGGGTGGGGGGTAGCGACAAGGCCAAAAAAGCAGCAGGCCAACAACAACACCCCTGATCAGGTGTCGGTGATGTGTGTGTGTGCGTGTGTGTGTTGGGAGAGGGGGAGGGGGCGGGGGTGGGGTGTGGGGGGTAGCAACAAGGCCATCAAGTTCACCACCAACACGTTGTGTGTGTGTGTGTGTGTGTGTGTATGTATGTATGTATGTATGTATGTATGTATTATATGTATGTATGTATGGTATTATGTATGTATGTATGTATGTATGTATGTATGTATGTATGTATGATGTATGCTTGTATGTATGTGTATGTGTTTGTGCTGTTGTAAGTGTGTGTGTGTGTTTAAGTGTGTGTACGTATGTGTGTATGTATGTGTGTATGTATGTGTGTTATGTATATACATGTATGTGTGTGTGTATGTATTTATGTGTGTGTGTATGTTGTGTGTGTGCATGTGTGTGTGCTGTGGTGATGGTGTGGTCTATCTGTGGTGGTGGTGTCGTGAGCTGGGTGCGGCAGCAACAAGGCCAGCAAGGCCACCAACAACCCCCTGGCCAGGATTTGAGGGGATGGGAATTGTGTTTGTTGTGTGTGATGTGGTGTGTGTGTGTTGGGGGGGGGGGGGGGGGGGGATGGACCCAAATACATGGGTGAAGGGGATACTAGTTGGGTGGGGTGGGGTGGGAGGTGCGGTGGGGGGGTGGGTGGGGAGTTGGGGTGAGTGTGGGGGGAGGAGGATACTGGATGGGGTACAAGGTGGAGAAGGTAGCTGGAGGGAGGGGAGGGGGGGGGGGGGATACTGGATCGGGCTCTGACCGGGAGAACGATAGGAGTGGGTTGGTGGGTTAGTTGGGTTGGGTTGGTTTGGGTTTGGTGTGGGGGGGGGGGGGGGGGGGGGGGGGGGGTAGACAGTTACTGGTCAATGCCCAGTACAATAAATCTACGTGGGAACAGGTTAGCAGTTCAGAGGCCAAAACTCACTTTTGCGATGCTCTTCAGGCCAGACGACAGACCGGCCTTTGCATCCTTGGGTCGCCGCAGTGAGAAGACGTCATTAAAGTCGACGGTACGCTCTTTCGAGGTGGAAGGTTGATCTGCCTCCACCTCAGTGGACGGTCGAGCGTCCATTCGCTGAAAAGTTGCCGAAGAGCCCTACTGCGTTCAAAATTGTTCAAGTTCAAAGGAAGGAATTTTGATATGAAGGCGGAAAGAGCGCCTAGGGATGCCTCGGGGGCTGCCTGGCAAGCCGGCTGGGGAGGCAAATGGAATCCACGGCCTGCGGGAACGTAGTAAATGGAGGGAAGTGCCAAATGTAGTGGTGCTAGTTGTACAGTTGTACTCTGAACTGGACGGCAAATGCTCATATGTCCCTTCAGTCATTGTGTGCAGGGCGCACGTTCCAATTTCCCACTTGATGCGAGTTACTTTTTTGCGATGATTATAACCATCATGGTCCAACTCTAGTGTTTTCGCTCTGATATCTAGCCCGGCACAGCCCTGCGTCGCGAGCGCTGTCGGTTTCATCTACAACATGAACGTGCAGTTGCGCTTTCGGCATTCGAATGGCGACATCGGGCCTTTCACTTTTTCTGAATCTGCATTGGTGGAATCTGTGAAGGAGACTCTGCTTGCAGCATGGCCCAAAGGTTAGCAGCTGGCAATTTGATGCTACCTGTCTTTCCGCATATCTTCTTCCTCTCGCTCTTAAAAATGCGTTCGATCGCCCCCTCGATGTACGTAGATGGCCCCCTAGCGCAAGAAGTGCCCCAACAGACCGGCGATATCAAGCTTATTCTCAGTGGGAAGTGGTGTGAAGGCGTTAAACATCTATCAGGTGCGTCCAATACAGCTTGTTAGAGCGTGTTCATATCACGTACCCCAACTGACTGCGGAACGTCGACAGATTGCAGTTGATGTGATCTGCGAGGCACTGCCATGCTGGCATGCTTCTCTTTGATACCTCATACTCTAAACTTGTTTGTTCACATGCATATCTCTACCTATCTGTCAGTCAGAGGGTTGTCTGTTTTTGTCTGTGTGTTGGTAATACATCCAGTAATACATCCCCACTGAGGTATTGGAACAAAGCACAGTTGATGCAGTTGATGTTTTGATCGGTAGGTCTCTGCCATGCTGGCATGCTTCAGTTTGATTCCTTGCCTTGAATTTCGTTTGTTCATCCTCCTGAGTCAACTCAACGTCACACAGCTCTCCCATGACCCCTGAGCCACTTGAACAGAGCGCAGTTTATGTTGTTATCTGTGAGGCACTGCCATGCTGGCATGCTTCCCTTTGATACCTCATACTCAAAACTTGTTTGTTCACATGCATATCATTACCTGTCTGTCTGGCAGTCAGCGAGTTGTCTGCTTTTGTCTGTGTGTTCCTGATACATCCAGTAATACATCCCCACTGAGCTATTGGAACAAAGCGCAGTTGATGTTGTGATCGGTAGGTCTCTGCCATGCTGGCATGCTTCAGTTTGATTCCTTGCCTAGAATTTTGTTTGTTCATTCTCCTGAGTCAACTCAACATCGCACAGCGCTCCCATGACCCCTGAGCCACTTGAACAGAGCGTAGTTGTTGTGATTGGTAGGTCTCTGCCATGCTGGCATGCTTCAGTTTGATTCCTTGCCTTGAATTTCGTTTGTTCATTCTCCTGAGTCAACTCAACATCGCACAGCGCTCCCATGACCCCTGAGCCACTTGAACAGAGCGTAGTTGTTGTGATCGGTAGGTCTCTGCCATGCTAGCATGCTTCAGTTTGATCCCTCGTCCTTGGATTTCGTTTGTTCATTCTCCTGAGTCAACTCAATAGCACACAACGACCCCATGACCCCTGAGCCACTTGAACATAGCCCAGTTTATGTTGTGATCAGTGCGGCCTCTGCCATGCTGTCATTCTTTAGTTTGATACCTCATACTCGAAACTTGTTTGTCCACATGCACACCTATACCGGTCTGTCAGTCTGCCTGTTTTTGTCTGTTTGTGCATTATACACCCAGTAATACATCCCCCCACAGAGTACCGACCGAGCTTGTAACATACTTGTTTGTTCACATGCACACATCTCAACCTGTCTATCTGTCTGCCGGTTGTCTGTTTTTGCCTGTGTATGTAGTCCATTTCCCTACTGAGTACCGACCGAGCTTGTAACATACTTGTTTGTTCACATGCACACATCTCAACCTGTCTATCTGTCTGCCGGTTGTCTGTTTTGGCCTGTGTATGTAGTCCATCCCCCTACAGAGTACCGACTGAGCCACTTGAACAGAGATCAGTTGATGTTGCAATCTGTGCGGCCTCTGCCATGCAGTCATGCTTCATTTTGATACCTCCTCCAGTCGTCCTTGAAATTCGTTTGTTCATTCTCCTGAGTCAACTCAACATCACACAGCACCCCCATGACCTCTGAGCCACTTGAACATAGCGCAGTTTATGTTGTGATCTGTGGGTCTCTGCCATGCAGCCATGCTTCAGTTTGATACCTCATACTCAAAACTTGTTTGTTCACTTGCACACATCTCAACCTGCCTATCTGTCTGCAGGTTGTCTGTTTTTGTCTTTGTATGTAGTACATCTCCCTACTGAGTACAGACTGAGCTATTGGAACAAAGCGCAGTTGATGCTGTAATCGATGGGTCTCTGCCATGCAGTCATGCTTCAGTTTGATACCTCGTTCTTGAAACTTATTTGCTCACATTCACATCCCTTCCTGCCTGTCGTTGTTTTTGTCTGTGTAATACATCCCTTTATACTTCCCCCCACCAACTGAGCCACTTGAACAGAGCGCAGTTGATGTTGTGATCAGTGGGGCTCTGCCATGCAGTCATGCTTCAGTCTGATACCTCACACTCTAAACTTGTTTGTTCGCATGCATATCTCTCCCTGTCTGACTGTCTGTCAGTCTGCCGGTTCTCTGGGTTCCCTGTCTGACTGTCTGTCAGTCTGCATGCATATCTCTCCCTGTCTGACTGTCTGTCAGTCTGCCGGTTCTCTGGGTTCCCTGTCTGACTGTCTGTCAGTCTGCATGCATATCTCTCCCTGTCTGACTGTCTGTCAGTCTGCCGGTTCTCTGGGATTGTCTGTGTGTTCCTAAAACATCCCATAATAAACCCCCCTACAGACTGAGCTACTTGAACCCCTGAGCCAATTGAACAGAGCGTAGTTGTTGTAATCGTTGGGTCTCTGCCATGATATCATGCTTCAATCTGATACCTCGTTCTTGAAGTTTGCTTGCTCATTCTCCTTAGTCTACTCTACATCACACAGCGCTCCCATGTCTGACCTACAGACCCCCCCTGCCCCCCCCCCCCCCCCCCCCCCACACACACACACACACACACACACACACGCGCGCGCGCACACACACGCACCATACATACACATACACACACCCCACACACACACACACAAACGCACACACACGCACACACTCACACACAGCACACCCATGACCCCTGAGCCATGTTTCTGTGCAGACCACCGCCGTGAGGTGGGAGTAATCAAGCTGCACACACACATATACACATAAACACACACACCACGCACACACCACACACACACACACACACTCACACACAGCACACCCATGACCCCTGAACCATGTTTCTGTGCAGACTACCGTCGTGAGATGGGCGAAATCACATATACACACACCACACACACACACACAGCACACCCATGACCCCTGAGCCATGTTTTTGTGCAGACTACCGCCGTGAGATGGGAGAAATCAAGCCGGATACATTTACACACCACACACACACGCACATATACACACACACACACTCACACACAGCACACCCATGACACCTGAGCCATGTTTCTGTACAGACTACCGCCATGAGATGGGAGAAATCAAGCCGGATACAGTTACACACCACACACACCACACACAGAAACACACACACATATACACACACACACTCACACACAGCACACCCATGACCCCTGAGCCATGTTTCTGTGCAGACTACCGCCGTGAGATGGGAGAAATCAAGCCGGATACAGTTACACACCACCCACACACCCACACGTACACATATACACACACACACATATACACTCACACACAGCACACCCATGACCCCTGAGCCATGTTCCTGTGCAGACTACCGCCGTGAGATGGGTGAAATCAAGCCGGATACAGTTACACACCACACATAAACACACATACATACACACACACACAGAACTCTCATGCCCCTGAGCCATGTTTCTGTGCAGACTACCGCCGTGAGATGGGCGAAATCAAGCCGGACTCGGTTGTCACCATGCTAGTTGTAATTCGGCCCAGCCAGCCTGCCGTCTCAGGCTCTCAAGGTGAGTGAAGCAAGCCGGATACAGTTGTCACCATGCTAGTTGTCATTCGGCCCAGCCAGCCTGCCGTCTCAGGCTCTCAAGGTGAGTGAAGCAAGCCGGATACAGTTGTCACCATGCTAGTTGTCATTCGGCCCAGCCAACCTGCCGTCTCAGGCTCTCAAGGTGAGTGAAGCAAGCCAGATACAGTTGTCACCATGCTAGTTGTCATTCGGCCCAGCCAGCCTGCCGTCTCAGGCTCTCAAGGTGAGAGAAGCAAGCCGGATACAGTTGTCACCATGCTAGTTGTCATTCGGCCCAGCCAGCCTGCTGTCTCAGGCTCTCAAGGTGAGTGAAAGCAAGCCGGATACAGTTGTCACCATGCTAGTTGTCGTTCAGCCCAGCCAGCCTGCCGTCTCAGGCTCTCAAGGTGATTGGGGATCCTTTTCTTATAGCGGGTTGGGGTACATCTTCTTTGAATGTGTTGGGGCGCATGGGGGAGGGGCCAATGGTGGTGTGGTGCTTGTGGGAGAGGAAGGGGTCTGGTATGTAGATTGGGAGCGTCTACTTGGAATTTGTAGGGGGGCATGGGGGAGGGGCCAAGGTGGTGGTGGTGGTGGTGGTGGTGCGTGTTCTGGGGGGGGGTGGGGGGCTAGTATGTACATTTGGAGGCATCTTCTTGGAATGTGTTGGGGTGCATGGGGGAGGGGCAAAGGGTGGTGGTGCGTGTGAGGGGGTGAGAAGGGGGGGGGGGGGGGGGGGTATGTAGATTGGGGGCATCTTCTTTGAATGTGTTGGGGTGCATGGTGGAGGGCGAAGTGTACTGATGGCGGCTGCGTGTGTGAGAGAGAGAGAGAGAGAGAGAGAGAGAAGAGGGGGGGGGGTAGCTGGGCTCCTATGTAGATTGGGAGGCATCCTCTCGGAACGTGTAGGTTGCATGGGGGAGAGGCGAAGGGTGGTGGTGTGGTACTGTGTGTGAGGGAGCTAGTATGTAGATCGGGGCCATCATCTTGGAATGTGTAGGGGTTCAAGGTGAGGGGGAAGTGTGTGGTAGTGGTGCGTGAGAGGGGTTAGGAGGGGGGTGGGGGTGGGGCTAGGATGTAGATCGGAGCCATCTTCTTGGAATGTGTTGGGGTGCATTGGGAGGGGCGAAGGGTGTGGTGGTGTGTGAGAGTGTGTGTGGGGGGGGGGGGGGGGCATTTCTTTGAATGTGTAGGGCATTGGGGAGAGGCAAAGGGTGGTGTGGTGTGAGAGTGGGGGGGGAGGAGGGGGGGGGGGGGGGGCATTTTCTTTGAATGTGTAGGGGGCATTGGGGAGGGCGATGTGTGGTGGTGAGCGTGCGAGAGGGGGGGGGGGGGGGGGGGGGGCATTTTCTTTGAATCTGTAGGGGTGCATTGGGGAGGGAAATGGGGAACCTTGATCTAGCTCTGGCTGTATGGTATAGTATTACCCAGCATCTGACAGGTATGTGGTTCGAGCACTGGCCAGGTTCACACATTTCAGACTTGCCGCCTTGGAAGAGGTAGAGACCTTCCCTCCGTGCTGTCGCGCGGTAGTCCAAGCTCAGACGTAGTTGCGGGCTGCGAAACCAAATAAACCCAACATGGTAGGCATTCTCCAGTATGTACGGTACATGCAAACGGGAGGGTTCCTTCAATCTCACTTCCTGTGGCAGCTCGAAGTATTTTTTGGAAGGGACTCTGTGTTTTTTATTTCAGATTTTTCTAGGCACGTTTGAGTACCAGGGTGGGCTACTGAAGCCTGATTTCAGAAAAGTTGTGTAGCCCACCGGATTTTGTAGCGTGCCGCGTGGGGGGGCGACGGAGTGGCGACGCGTCGTCGTAAAAAAAACTGGAAGGGACGCCCCTTCTTCAAGGGGGCGGGAGCCCCCATGTTTACCCATTTGTCCGTTTGATCGGGGGGGGGGGAACTTGAAGCCTGACACGTCAGGCAACGGTCGCGTAACGAACTCGCTTTGGCCGTGCCATCGTTGCCACCTTTCGTTCCGTTGCCAACACACTACGCCAATTTTCCGCGTCGCTTGCGACGCTGCATAGGACTTGACAATTTTGTTTCTTCTGGCCAGGTTCTGCCTCATATTTCTAAAAGCTGCTATGCCTAGCCAAAACAATACCCCCCCCCCCCCCACACACACACACACACAAACCCAAACCCAAACCCAAACCCAACGTCAACTCAAACCTCAACCCAAACTGGGCAGCTCATACTAATTTCCAATGTTTTCCTTGCTTGCTTCCAGGTGGAACTGCCAAGACTGAGTCTGACCCTCAAAAGGAAGGCTGCGCGTGCGTCATCTGCTAGAGTGCTAGCTGGGTAGCTAATTAGTACATAGCGTATTAGGACCAAGCACGGTGTGTATAAGTGCGTAGTGTAATAGTAGTGTTTGCATGCTTGCACTTAGAGCATATGGTTAGGGAACGGCAAATCATATGATGTTGACCAAAGACGAGTATGATATCATATGATATCATACAAAAATCATATGATTTGATATCATATGATGTGATGCCCCAGGGCAAAGTTACCTTGTCAGACCGGCGGCAACATATGATATCATAAGATGACATGATATAATATGATATCATATTGCCGACCCCTATATCAGCATGAATAGCAGTGCTCTCACTTGTTTTATGTCTTGGTGACTACTTATGTACTTCCTTAGAACTATCGGCTCTGCCAGTTTTGTGCCAGCTTCCCGTAGTGACAGCTTCCCGTAGGCTGTGTCATCCTTCTTGACTTAGTGACAGCTTCCTGTTGGCTGCGTCACCTGTCTAGCCTGTACCCTGATCAGGTTACAGGCTGCCGCTCCTTCCTCCACTGGTGCCCCTTAATGGGTCTCCTGTGCTTGTAACATATTCTCGTCTCCGCATTTATAGATTGGCGTGCTGCACACACACAGTCCACTCTCCGGAGTGTTATCCAAGCTGATAGGTTATACGGTCCTTCATTTACTACCACTGCTTTACGATGCAACTTCCGCGAGGACCTCCCGCCATTTTGAGAAACTCCATGACATGGATGGTCTTTCCTGGACGCGCGGGATGCGCAGTATCATTCTCAGCGATGACTGCGACCAATCCTTCCAACGGAGGAACGGCTCCTCTTGATGATTGGCTAGACGTTTGTGCACCAGCTGCCTCTGCTAGCGGTCATGAGAGTCCTTCCGCCATCGTGGAAGTAACCCCCCCCGGTCATTCCTCCATCTTCTCTTCTTTTCCTCCCCTGCCGTCTGTCGCCTCCTCCCGTCTGTCGTAGATGACTGTGACGTGCAGACTCAAGTCGGCGACTAGCCTGGACATCGGTGGAGATACCCCGTCTTCGTCTGCTCGCGTCCTTGTCGTCGCTGACCTTTCTCCGGTGTTTGAGGCTCTGCCTGCATACCGGAGGTTGCCAAGCCGACCAAGCTCCCTGCTGATGTCTACGTCGTCTTTGCCCCCTTTGCTCTGCCCAGCCGACAGTCGGCTCCTGGCATGAACTTGCGCTCTAGTGGCTCTGTGCTACCTTCTGGAGAAATTTTTCGATCAAACTGGCGGATCGCCGCACTGCCGTAGGATTCGCCAGAGGAGGACGACCTACGCGTCTGGACCTGGAGATTCTGGAGGTGTAGGAAGCAGGGGGGTATGGTCAGCACCACTACGGGTGCTGCTCCCTCTACCCCCCAACCGGGTGAGTCGAGCGATAGAGGGGGGGACTTGGGATTGACTGATCATCGACGGCGGGATATTAGGACCTTTACATGCCTCGGCTCTGCTCTTCGCATCCTAGCGATAAATGTTCGAATTCTGCCCTTGCGATTTGCGATTTCTGCCATTGGTGCGATTTCTGCACCAGGTGTGACTTGCTGCACTGTCATTCTCGTCTCCTTTTTCCCATACCTCAAATCTCGACTTCGACCTAACGCTTCCCCACCTTCTGTGATCCCAGGTCTCGCAGCGCCGGACTTCGCCCATGCTACAGGCCGCAGTGGACGCCGTCCTGCCCTAGTCCAGCGGCCGTGGAGGATCTTTGGCATGATATCTTGGTGGATATTTTTCTCTCTTAGGCTCCTTGTGACCCCTGGGTGCGTTCCGTGGTTCGTCAGAGTTACTACTTTGTCTTCCCGTGCCCCTGGTTCCCCCCTTAGGTGTATGCCTTCGCTACGTGAGTTTGAGTTCAAGTGTTTGAGTTCTGATAGGGCTTAGGAATTTGTAGTTAAGTGGTATAGAGGCATGGTTGATTTCGATTAGTTGGGCATGCATGAGTTGTTGATGATACACTGCTCAGCATGGTGCTAGTGTGTTATCTTCGCAATCGCGGTGTTCATCTAGGGAGACAAGACTCCTTCGGAGCTTTTCTTTGGGGTTGCACCTGATGTGTCGTTGTTGCGTTTGTTTGGTTGCCCTTGCTATGTAATCTTAGTATTGGGCAGTCACGCAACAAGCTAGTTAGAAAGGCATTATTTGGTAGACTGGTTGGGTATTCCCTGGTGAGTAAGGGTTATTATATTTGGGTTTCCAATGTTGCGCCAGTTAGTAGTGAGTAGTGATGTACTCTCTATCTCCAGTTCAGTTCTAAACTGTCTTCCTGGGTTCTCCCTTTAGTATGGGTCCCCGTGCCCGCTTGCATCCCTCCTGTCATCAAACGGTGATATGTTATGTGTTGCCGGTAATTCCCTACGCCCTTTAACAACCCCAATTGTTGTTGGCTGGCCTGGCTGGATGTATCATTGTTGCATTCTAGACCAGGGCCTGATCTTGCTGTATTGTGTGTGAAGTTTTAGGGCGGGGGGGAGTTGGATATCCAACTATAATCTTAGCCGAATCTCAGGGGGTCGCCAGGCCCTCCTCTGTGCCACGTTTTAGCGGTGAAGCTTTAGGATTTAGACAGCCTTCGATCATAGTGGTACCTGGATCAGGTCCATTGACTAATAGTCGCCAACCTCCGACCACCTCGGATGGCTCGCGGGTGTCGATAATTCCGACGCCTCCTGTCGTCCCTGGTGGATTACTCGGGTCAAGCCCATGTGATGATGTAGCCGTTGCCGAATGGGTAAGTGATGATCTTGAACACTGGTCTAGCTTGATACTGCGTATGGCTGGGGTGTTACAGTCAACCCAGGATTCATTGTTTTAGGTTGCTGGTTCTCATACGTAGGTTAACATGGCCCTATGTGTGAGTGCCTATTCCTCAGCACCTCCTAGACTGACTTATAGGTAGTCTAGATTGGTGGAGCGTTACGACGCTTTGTTTAGGCAGCTTCCTTTCAGCTGTCTTTCTTGGTTTTGGTGGAAGGTGGTACTTAATTCAGACCACCGTTATAGCGTCTTGATGGTTTCTGACTCTTAGTTCCATAGGCAGATGGTTCGTTCGGTGGAGCTCATCATAGATTAGCTATTTCTTTTTACTCCACACTGTTTTTAGATCACCAGCCCCTCATGTGATTGGAACTTTTTGTGGAGTGTAGTAGTTGTTTCCCTTCGGATTTTACTGTGAATTGGTGGGCTGGGTAATCTTGCAGTTGTACTTGCAGATGTACCGCCGCTCACCTCTTTCTTGTTTTCCGAGTGTATTTCAAGCGCCCTTTCAGTCCATCCTTTGCAGTAAATTCTTTGAAGTCCTTTTTATGCGTTTACTATTTTCAGGTGGACAATAGATTTTATGTACTATGGTTGTACATCTACCCTTCTATTGTTCATTGAACTGCGTTTCCTTTGTTGGTTACAAGTTTCTTGAAAATTTTAACTGCATCCTTTGGATTTTAACAGTTGCTGCAGGTTTGGTTTGCTTTAGTTAGGCGCTTGGTTTGTCTTGAGTGCACGAGTTCTTTGCGGTGCGATACCCACCTCTTAGACTGTTTTTCGTTAGTGCCGTAGCTGGGGATTTATGATAATTAACTTTCATACATCTTCTTACTTCCATCTTTGAGTGAGAAACCAGTTCATCATGGTTTTTTCATCCCAACCTAGTCATGAATTCTATGCTAATAATAGTTTTTAAGGTAGTGGATTTTTCCATCGACTTTTTTTTCCATCGTAGTCTTTAGTGTCCTCTTGTCTGCGTCCTTTAGGCTTTGATTCTCTCGTGTGCTGCGCTCACACGATATTTCAATCCGTCTCTTTAGTTATCATTGATTGGCGTTAGGTTCCTATTCCCGGATCGGGTTTTCTATACCGTTGTTCCCCAACTTTGATATACGTTTTTTTTTTTTCAGTCTTCTCTTTAGGTTAAGTTCTCGGTTCTTTCAGTCACCGTTGTTCCCCTTCCTTTGGTATTGGGATTGATTTCTGTTTGGCCTCCCTGTGATTTTCTGGTTTGGTGCCTACTATTCTGGATGAATAGTATTTTTGCGCTTACCATGGATGGTTACATTTCCATTTTGGTCTCAGCTCAGCTCGGTATGACCCAAGTTTTTGCTGCTACATTTTCGGAGTACTACAGTGGTTTTTGGTTCATCCTTTCTCATCCTTTTATTTTAGACAAGGCTTTCTTCTGGTTTCCTGTTTTTTCCGCCGTTCCTTAATAATTTGTGTTTGCTACCAGTTAATGGTTCTATGTCCCCAGTGCCATAGTGGAGTACTAGTATTGTATGTCACCTGCGTCATAGGTGGAGTATCAGCATGAATAGCAGTGCTCTCACTTGTTTTATGTCTTGGTGACTACTTATGTACTTCCTTAGAACTATCGGCTCTGCCAGTACTGTGCCAGCTTCCCGTAGTGACAGCTTCCCGTAGGCTGTGTCATCCTTCTTGACTTAGTGACAGCTTCCTGTTGGCTGCGTCACCTGTCTAGCCTGTACCCTGATCACGTTACAGGCTGCCGCTCCTTCCTCCACTGGTGCCCCTTAATGGGTCTCCTGTGCTTGTAACATATTCTCGTCTCCGCATTTATAGATTGGCGTGCTGCACACACAAAGTCCACTCTCCGGAGTGTTATCCAAGCTGATACCCTACATATGGTACATGTGATATGGAGCAGAAGGTTGGAAATCATTTAATGTCTTTAATATTGTACCGTTGTGTGCTACATGATTGTAGGTCAAGGGAAACAGTTTGTGGGCGGGCACACTGCTGAAAGTTATGTCTGTCTTTCTTGCCAAGCATATTTTGTCTATGTTTATCTACCGCCTTCCAACTTCATTCAATCCAACCTGCGCTGCTTGCATGTGCTTATATATGGTCGTTAGCTAGTCACGAACGGTTCATATTTTCATTTTGCGTATCCTCGCACCGCCCTTCCCTTGGCTCAACACTAACCTGTTTATGATTATATTGGATTGTTACATGGTTTTTCAGTCAACTATGGGCTCCTCAGTCCTCACCGTCTTCCAAGTATGAGTCAAAAAACAAGGGCGGTTGGCTTGGCTCCTCACCGCCTTTCAAGTACAAGTCCCCTCGGATACCACGGAAACCAAAAAGCATGTACTTGTAGCCTGATCATAGTCTTGTCGGATCGACAACCAATAACCGCCCATATTCATATCCGATGGGAAAAGGGTAAAACACCACAAAAAAATAAGGGCGGTCGGCTTTAGGACGCAGGCTACCGTATACAATTGGTTGCAGGGATGGCGGCACACGATGCCCATGTTTCCGCCAACAGGGCTATGCATGCACTATGGAAAAGGTGCAAAGAGATGAATCTCGCAAATGCCAATTGGCATTAATTATAATATTGCAATATTATAAGTTACCTATATGCAGCCTTCATGGCACATTTATCCAACACATCCATAACTATAGTTTTCCTTGCTTCTTGCAGGCAATGGAACGATGGGCGCTAACGCAGTTGTTACACGTTGTACAAGATAGTCGCAGGAAAAGCCTGCTGTAGCTTAGTAGCCAAACACAGATGGCGGCCTAGGGCCTGCCTGTACTGCAACTAAAGGGCCCGTAGCTGGCTGGCGGTACCAGCCACTTAGCTGGCCTACGGTCCGGGGTCACAGACCCGGTCGGACCTCACGCACATAGGGTCAGCATGGTACACCTAAAAAAGGTGTACCATAACAATAACTTTGGGAGTCAAGTTTGGGCTCCAGATAGTCTGGGCAAAATCAATGCTCATCTCGAAGGAAAATGTAAAACTATTCAGAATAAGTTAATGAAAAGGGCTATTGGCGTCAGATATAACACCTCTACCGCCTTGGTACTTAATAAACTCAATATATCACCTACATGGGCTCAATGGTTGAGACAATGTACCGTCCTGGCTTTTGGAATAAAATCTTTGACCGTAAGGACGACGATTATGTGAAAATAGCCTTGCTAGAGAATGAGATGATGTTATAATGGCAACTATATACTTATACTTATAATGGCATTTTTTTTTCGTTTTTGAAGCCCCCCTAGCATCGCTAGGCCAAACCCGAAAGCGATGGGTTTTTTGCGATTTCTGCACTAAAAAGCGCTGACCAATTCGATGTGTGTGCGTGCGCTTTAAGCGCTGACAAATTTGGCAAGAAGTAGTACCCTGCAGTGAACCCCAGGAAACTTGGCGATAACGAAGGAGTCGGTAATACAACTACCGGTATTATGTTTGCGAATTTGATGATGTCAGCTGCATGGTACTTCCATTGACCAAATTGGCCAGCGCTTTAGCGCACTTGAAGGGAACACAACTGCGCTTTGTAGTGCAAAAAGCGCAAAATGTGCATGCTGTGCCCACAGATGTTGCAAAAAACCGCGCGAAATGCGCAGTGGGGCTCAAAAAGGCAGCGCGCCAGCGCACAAAAGCGCGCTCTTGGAAGTACCCTGGTCAGATGATAGAAACCATCAATCCACATATCCTAACTTACAAAATAATACCGGTAGGGGTGATAGTAAATGCTCTACAACTCTCCTCCGATCCATCCGGTGGGCCATCTCCTCTGCCCTCAACGACGACATCCCTACTTGTACCTTCCTCCTCCTCCCTTCTTGGCCTACCTCCCCACTCTCGTATTGGCTCTCTCACCCCTCCATCCGTATACTCAGATCCTTTCCGACAAGAGCACTCCACCTCCCTAAAACAGAGGCAGGACTAGGGATGCCTTCTCTACTCACTGAATATACTCAGATTACTGCAACAGCCCTCACCCAGTCCATGAACGACCAAGGTCACCTGGGAATTCTCACCAGGGCTCTTCTTGACAAATCAACCTCCACCATGACCACTCTAGATCCTCTCTCTCTCTCCAGCAAGCAACTTAAATATATGTCCCTAGCACGCCAGCTGGAAATTATTAAAAAATCTGACATGATAATTTCTTGGAATGACACAGAACTCCTTGACAAACTTAACATACACTCTCTCCCTCTTCCACCACAGGCAATCCCTGTCTCACTAATGACTCCTTTTCACGACCTGGACATCTACTCATACCACGACCTGGTCACCCCCATGGGAACTCATCTTATCAGCACTACAGACCTCTCTCTTATTACTTCACACAAAATTACTAAACACCACAAACGATCCCTGAACCGCCTCACCGCACACCTCTCCTCCTTCCAAACCGTCACTCCTCCAACTCACTCTGACCCACTCCCCCTCTCCCACAGGCAACTTGCGCCTGGCTACGCAATTTCGCAGAACACGACAGACAACGTTAAATTTCCTGCTCCTATCGAATCCTCCACCCCACTTACCCAGCGCTACCAACCTCACGCCTCCGTTACTGATGCAGACTACGAGGCGGACCCCACTGGGGACCTGGAAGGAAACCAATGGTGGGCGTGGCCCACGCAGATCGCAGGCAGTCACGCGCACCAAGCATGGGGCTGCCCCAACAGTGACGCCACCTGGTCAGCGCGCCACTATTGTGCAAATCCTGGATCCGACACTCCTCCTCCTCCAAATTCTACCGCGCATATAAAATAACCTCCACCTCGCACCCTGACAGGATCCGCGAGGCCATGACATTCCCAGCCAGCAGCGCACCTGCACCACCGGCGCGCCTGCTTCACCTTACTTACGGATCTCAGTACAGAGCCCTGCACATTACGAGCTGGCGGGGCAAGCGCTCTTACAACGACGACAAACTTGCCACCACCACCGTTGTCCACGTCCAATGGGCCCCAACCATCATGCACAACGACCATATCAACTCCTACACACGCATGGGATACAGCATCCACCATTGCACTCCTCTCACCCCCACTACCTCCACCATACACTGGAAGCCTCAATCTCACCATGCGGCTCACCTTGTTGAACTGGTAGGACAACCAACATATGACCAATTAACCCACACCTTTAAAACCACTCCTCCGATAACCACATACCTCAATCCCAGGAAGGACACCCACCTCACTAACCTCCAGCAACAAGGCCAATGGGCCACCTCCCCAGGATTTAATGCTGACAACCACAACCTTGTTCACAAACTTCTGAAAATTGACACACACGACAGACACCCAGACTGGGACATTCAACCACCCTCAGCCTACATTATACAAACAGGCATCCTCACTACTCTGGATTGCCAATCCACACACGCACATACCAACGTTTCATATCTTTATAACCCCACAGGTCACTGTCTTGGGCACATTCCCAACGACAGGCTCACCTCTCTTAAACAAAACTATGACCACTTTAAAAATCACTACTCAACCAAATGGAACCAACTGACCCAAGGAGGAACATACCACACTGACCTAGCTGCCCTCTTCACCAGATACAGAGCTGCTCCTGCTGCCACTAACATTCTGTCTCCCTTCCTCTACCAAGCAGCAGCTGCTCTGGGCATTACTCACCATCGTACCTCCAATCCTCTTAGCTACGACCAAAGCCTCGCCAGCTTCTCTTCTACCAGCCCTGCTGACCAGCTCTTTGGCTCCAACCAAGACCCCTTTCTTACCATCTGGACTGGGGGCTCACTGGTGGACATTCCCAATTCCACCACACAAGCACACCAAGCTCTAAGGTGGGCTCTAGCCAGTGCTGACCATGCTGAAAATACTCTCAGCCCTACCTGCACCCTGATGCTCCTCCCTGATGACCTTGCTGCCTCTTACAAAACTCTCCTCCACCACTCCTGGATCCACTACATTGACTCTAGACCACAGTCTGAATTTTATACTACCTCTGAAATATGGCTTGGCAGCAAATCTCACACCCCACCCTCCACTCAAAAATTACACCTCATCCTTATATGCAACCCTCACAGCCAAGAGACTTACTTTCCTAAACTCCCAGACTTTATTGACCAATGGACATACTACATGCAAAGCCTCTCCTCATCCTGGGAGCCCTCTACTATCACACCACCTTCCACCCTTACTTTCACTGATATTGTCATCACCTACCCTCGGAAACTTAAATCTCTTGCCAAAAATCCCTGGCAACCTATACTCCACCAACACCCTCCCCCCTCTCCTCTTACCATTACCCACCCCTGTTTTTACCTTGCTACCCCCTCCTCTGGCCTCCAGGTCTACACAGATGGTAGCCTAATAAAAGGTAAACCAGGGCATCCTAGCAAAATAGGTGCTGCAGTATATGTCCGGCTGCAGGACAAAGCTACACCATCAACCCTGGGGGAATAGGGGCCACCAAAACTAACAACCGGGCAGAACTGGTAGCCATCCACCAAGCCCTTCTCAACATTGACTATGACAAATCTCTTACCCTTCATACAGACAGCCTCTGCTCTCTTCAACTGATTAAAAAAATGATTCATGACCCCACCACAACAACCCGTTCCATTCATACTGAATTACTGCAATCAATTCAAAAAACACCTCATTCAACGCATCCTGCATGGCTCACACACCACCCTTTGTAAAGTCCGTTCCCACACAGGTATCCTTGGAAATGACAGAGCAGACACTCTGGCACGCAAGGCAGCTGAGCACCCTACCTCAACTAATTTTACTGATAACGCTGGGGAAATCCCCGCCACAATGTTTACTGGCCTACAGTTCAACCTCCTCGCACACCCATGGGAGATATTCCCCCACGCATCCTAGCACCTAACCTTACACAAGGTATCACCTCTAACCTACCCACTAGCTGCCACCTTGGTCAACACCCCCTTAAAGGGATTTATGCAACCACCTGGGCTGAAAACACCCCCCACCAACTTCCTCAAGCAAGTAACAAATTTTGGACCTCAACCCTTATCCAGCATAAAACTAAATTCCACATCCTTAAAGCCCGCTGGGGTAGACTGTGGAACCGTAAACTTGCATTCCGCTGGAAACTCCCTTATATTACCAGCACTCACCCACCCACGAACTCCCTATGCCCCATCTGCCACACCTGTGAGGACGGAGCGGGCCACATCCTGGCGGGTTGCACACACCGGACTTTCAAGGGGCTCTACATTAAGAGACATGACGCCGCAGTGCGACTCATCCACAAGGCCATTTGCACAGGAGACCTGGGATCTCGCAGAATGATCATGGACGCTGGCAAGGAAGAGGACCTCCCCAGGGGGGTCCTGGGCAAACGTCTCCCTGACTGGTTACGCCCCTCCACTATTACTGTAGCGGATTGGAAGAGGATGAGACCTGATCTTGCCGTCCTACCTGACATAGACTCTCCTACCTGTATGTCTGATAAAGAACTCTGGGTTCTTGAGCTTGGATACTGCTCTGATACTAATCACGCTACTAAGTTTATTACTAAACATGCCCAACATGTTGAATTAGTCAATGGCCTTCGATCGGCTGGATACCTTGTTCACTATGAAGTTATTACCGTTGGTACAACTGGTACTATTCCTACCTCTTTTTTGACTTCTATGACCACTCTTGGACTTCAGAGATCCTGTGCCCTCAAACTGGCGGACACAGTCCACTCTCACACCATTACTAGTTCCAGAGTATTTTACAGTGCAGACGCTTTATGGAAACACACCCCGGGTCGATACCCGGGGACTAGCACACAGACCGTCCCCCCTCTCAGGTTTTGTCTTACCAGCTCCAACCCCCACTTGTAGCCACCACTGGGTTGCTGACTGGAAGCCTCTAGGAGGGGCAGTCAGCACTTGCAATATGACCAGATGAGGATTTTCGCCCAGTTACATCAACTTCTTTCAACTTGGACATCACGACTTTTTCTACTGGCCACTGTATTACATGCCTCCAGATTTATTCGGCCGGTCCCATACTTGATCTTTGTTGACTCTCAAGGTTTTACCTCTTTAAGTAATAGACGTGGCTTTAGTTCCTTTCCGTTCCGTTTTCAGCTGCACTGGCATGATGGGGCTACGGTGCCTGTTGTTCAGGCATCGGTGGTAATTCTTTTTACTGAGATGGTCCTACGGTGACTATAGCTAGCTCCGGCTTATGCTATGGTGTCCTTAACTTCACGTCCTGTGAGTAACGGTTCTACACGGATGTAACAATTTCAATTTCAATATACTTATAATGGCATTTTTTTTTCGTTTTTGAAGCCCCCCTAGCATCGCTAGGCCAAACCCGAAAGCGATGGGTTTTTTGCGATTTCTGCACTAAAAAGCGCTGACCAATTCGATGTGTGTGCGTGCGCTTTAAGCGCTGACAAATTTGGCAAGAAGTAGTACCCTGCAGTGAACCCCAGGAAACTTGACGATAACGAAGGAGTCGGTAATACAACTACCGGTATTATGTTTGCGAATTTGATGATGTCAGCTGCATGGTACTTCCATTGACCAAATTGGCCAGCGCTTTAGCGCACTTGAAGGGAACACAACTGCGCTTTGTAGTGCAAAAAGCGCAAAATGTGCATGCTGTGCCCACAGATGTTGCAAAAAACCGCGCGAAATGCGCAGTGGGGCTCAAAAAGGCAGCGCGCCAGCGCACAAAAGCGCGCTCTTGGAAGTACCCTGGTCAGATGATAGAAACCATCAATCCACATATCCTAACTTACAAAATAATACCGGTAGGGGTGATAGTAAATGCTCTACAACTCTCCTCCGATCCATCCGGTGGGCTATCTCCTCTGCCCTCAACGACGACATCCCTACTTGTACCTTCCTCCTCCTCCCTTCTTGGCCTACCTCCCCACTCTCGTATTGGCTCTCTCACCCCTCCATCCATATACTCAGCACCTTCCCACGCAAGTCCTTCCACTTTCAACCCCCGTGCTCCATGCACCCTGCCCTCCCTTTTGACTCCCCTGCCCTCCTCAATCACTCCCGCCTTCACCTTGTTTGCATCGGTAACCATTCCGGACTCTCTGCTTTATCCCTTCTCCCTTCCAACCGTCAGATGCTACCCTTACCTCCAACTTTCTTCCCACCTTCTACCCCCCCCATCCTTCCTCCAGATGCCCCACCTGGCCCCCCCCTACCAAATTCAGCTCGCTCCCGGACCCTCGTCCTCACCCCCCACCTCTTTACTCCCCCACCCTCTGCCCTACCATTCCCTCTTGCCTTCACCTTTTCCCCTCCAACAACCTCCCTTCTCACCTACCCTCTCACATCTCCTACTACACGGTCGGTTCTGCTGTCCCCGATCTTAACGGCGCTACACACACTGGTGCCGCATTCCTCCATACCCCTTCTTCCTCTGTCCATCATTGCCATCCTGGTGGTACTGCCGAGATCAACACCATCCTCCGTGCAAAACTCTCCGTCATCCTCGCCGCCCTCCAGCACGCCAGCACCCATCACCCTCTAGACCCCATTCGCATCTACACAGACTCCCTCTCCAGCCTTCACCTTATCCGCCGCATTGTCTACCTTCCCGACTCAATCCCCTACCACAAACATCTTCCCATCCTCATTTCCATCCGCCACCTCCTCTTTGACCGCCTTCGTTCCTCCTCCCCCACAATTTTCTACAAAGTGCGCTCCCACACCGGCATCCTAGGCAACGACATTGCTGACGTGGGTGCCCGCTTTGCCCTCGACAACCCTTCCTCTTGCACCTTTGACTTTTCTATCTCTCACCCGAGCCACCTCCACAGCCTCCCGGCCTGGCCATGCTTCCAGCCACTACCTACATCTTCCAAACCACACCCGCCCTACCGCCTCCTTTCAGACCTCACGGACTCACTCACAGCCTTCCTCAATACCTATAGTACACATTTGACCTTGCCCACTTCCCCTTGCGCCTCCGTAGCCAGTGTCTTCTCCGCTGTACCCCCTCCCCCTCCACACTCCCTCCCCCCACCACTCCCCCCCCTCGACTACTCCACCTCCACCTCCTCCACCCCCACAGCCTCTCACTCCACCACCCGCCATGATCCTTCCCGAACCCTCCTCTCATATGTGGCGCCCCTGCACCTTTCCTCAAATCCGCACAATCCTCAAATTACGTTTCAACATGTTTGGGACGGCCTCTGTCCCTCACAAACGCATACCCCCCGAACCATATACTCTATGCGACCCCCCCATCCTCGATGGATCTTGCCATTTCTGCCACTCCCATGACACCTCGGCCCACCTTCTTGCCTCATGCTCCCACCCTACGTTCGCTGCCCTCTACATCGCCCGACACAACGCCGCTGTCCTTCAACTCTATGACGCCATATGTGCTGGCTCCCTCGACCGCTCCACCTTCTATGTTGACGCATCCTCGAGAAACGCCCTCCCACTCGGTGTCTCCAACACCCGCCTACCCCCTTGGCTCCTCCCACACCTCCCACCCACTTGTGCATGCCTCCACCCTTGCTCTTGTACCCCTGTCGCGAAATTGCGCCCCGACATACTCTTCCTTTCCGGTCTCTCCCCTTTTGACGCCCCCTCCCACGACGCCACTCTCACCCAGTCAGAACTTTCCACCCTCCAAGCCGCCCACACTGTCTATCTCTGTGAAGTCACATACACTTGGGACGCCCGCTATCATAACACCCTTGCCATTAAACGTGCTCAGCATTCCACCCTCCGTTCGGCTCTTCTCGCTGCTGGTTGGCGGGTCATCTCCCCAGACCCTATCATCCTCGGCTCCTTCGGTACCCTCTTCGCCTCCCTTATTCCCATTTTTTCTTCTCTCGGTATCCATCCTACTGACACCACCCGCCTCCTCAACTCCCTCCACCTGCATGCCGTCCTATTCGCACATACCATTGTGTGTACCCGCCGGCGCATGGAATCTGCTACACACTCGTCCCACACTCCTTCCGCCACCGGCTATCGTGGGGGGTACCACCCCCCCTAGGCACCCCCCCGGTTTGATGGTGTTGTCCGAGGACCCCCTTTGGACAGCTTCCTTAATCACGCCGAATTGGCACACTGCGTTTTATTTTCTTTTCATCCCGCGCGCGCGCATCGCCCTAAACTTCGAGGTTTAGGCGGCTTCGTCAGCGTCTTCTCGTCTACTTCTATACGTCTCTTCCCCTACTTCCGTCGTCGTCGCGACTCCTTCACTTGTAAGGATCTGTACCTGTCACATGGATTCAAAGTCCACTTCCTTGCTTCCTTTTTAATCCACGCCTCTCGGTCTCCTCTTCATCTCGATACTTATCCCGAATTCGCGGTCACGAGCCCCTTTAACCTCGGCGATTTAGAGCTGCAAGTGTAGTTATCTGCCCACTCCCTAGCCCCAAGACTATCGAAGCTGCACACTACGTGTTTGTTGTTCCTGGATTGAAATGCAAAACATCGGGAGGTCCGGCCCCGGGGGACTGCGGGTGAAACGCTTTGCTAGTGGACGACATCAGTTTGATACCTGGGGTGATGACGAGGGAGTGGATCTGGACCAAGGAGACATAGAAAGCGCGGAGAGCCAGGCAGAGCTGGCTACTGCTCCTCGGAGGGCAGACAAGGGAGGCCCTCGTGGATGTAGAGAATCACATAGCGATAGCCAAAAATACGGAAATTCTGTCGACCGTCCTGGCAAGGAAATCCCCTCATCAGGAGCGCAGCCCTACACGGGGCCCTACACCCCTCGCAAGCCCGTGGGGCTGCCGAGGAGTCAACTATTCGATTTCGTAAGTCTGCTCCATGGCTTACCAATCGTGCAGTCACGAATGGGGCCCTAAAAATCTAGCATACGATTCAGATGCAAAAGCGACTCAAAAAGTTGTATAACTTGTGAACATTATGAAAAGCTTGAAAATTGGATAGACTGAAAAATGACATAACAACAAATCCACAAAACGAAGGGGTATCTTCCACGATATGCCAGATTGCCAGCATGTACTGTTTTTTCACGGCCGGATCATGTCGATTGGTATCTTGGCTTACCTTGGCCTCCCCAGGGTTAGACCCAGAAACTCGTATGCAATGGCCTCTCTCTCTTTAAGGTATTCAAGGCCCTCATTCCTGAAATATAGACACATCAGCGCCGAAATGTGCAGATCTGGCTTGAGGCATGTTTCATGTATGGTTAGCTGCTTGCGCCTTGTTGTCGTAACTGATGCCTATGTGTTCACTTGTTTCTTATTAGTCAGCGCATCTTCTCACGGAAAGCAATCTTATTATGCCTATATTATTGCTGCTTTATAAACACCTCCGTCTTAACGTTTTTATGTTTTTTGTAGCTATTGGATTCATGGAACTGTCTTCTCATCTCATTACAACTCAAATCAACAGGGTATCAAACCTATATAATTGCTGCTTTATTATGCCACGCTACCTACCCATAAAAAGACAATGGAGATACAAGGAGTCAATAGGACAGGTAAAACCAACAAACAGCCAAAGCTGACATCGTCCGGCAAAGTTTTGTCCGGAAAAGTTGATAGGACGCATTTTTCTTCATGTCTTACGTGCTCCTACTAGTGTGAAATAGCTTTGTGCGGTCCCTTTTTTTTCTGTATGACTCGTTGCAAATCAAGCCCCTGGTGCGACGGACACCCCGGGGACACCCCGGGGCGCCCCTACTACTCCTACCCTGTATCTGTCCCTGGAGGAGGCCTAGACCCACTTTCTGAATTAAAAAAACTCTGTTCCACACACCCTGACATATATTTATTTACATGTATCATGATACCCCAACCTCAGTTGAATATGGGGTCACCCTATGCATTTCACTGCAACTTTAGAGTGTCTTCGGCACAGTTTTGTGGGAAGTGGGGGCAGGTGGGTAGTGGGGCAAGGGGAGGTGAGTATATGTATGGGGGGGGGGGGGAGAGGTGAGTGGAGGCAGATGTGTATGTAGCGGGGCAAGGGGAGGGTGTTTTGTGAACCCCTTCGGCACCCCTCTCACCCACAATGCACCCATTCAACCCCAATACAATTGTGCCAAATGACCCCCAAATCAGCAGTGTTTGGCTTGTTCCAGCTAAACGCATCATTTTGATTTCAGTTGTGAAAGATTTTCACCCCATACGGTGGGTCTCTCTACACAAACCAGCGACACCGAGGATTCAGTTCGAATAGCGTTGCCACTGCTACACAAGTGTAGGCGCTCTTAGGGCTTGAGATATGGTGGGCCTACATGGCGCCTACTTTTTTTTGTGCCTACTCGTGCCTACTAGTAGTAGTCCCGTAGTCGGTGATACCGACCCTCGACCAAACTAACATTCACCACTACCCCTGTTGACCATGGCAGACAAGCTCCCATATGTGAAACTTAACACTTGGAATGATGCTTATTGCTTGCTTGCTATGCAGGTGGGTGCGCCCCCCCCCACCCCCCCACCCCACCCACCCCACCCACCCCAACACACACAAACACCATGCAGCAGCACCGAGCTAACTCCCCCCACCCACCCATTTGCTTGCCATGCAGGTGGGTGCGCCAAGGCCATTGGCTATGTCTCCAATCACCAGGCTTCTAGCTGTCAGTCTTCTGGTATGCTTCACTCTCATTCTCTTCATGCATGTTCAGGTAAGCTCTCCGACTATGTGTGTAGGTGTGTGTGGGTGTGTAGGTGGGTGTGGGTGTGTAGGTTGGTGTAGGTGTATTCTGGTGTGTGTCACTCTCATCCTCTTCATGCATGTTCAGGTAAGCTCTCTGACTATGTGTGTAGGTGTGTGTGTGTGTAGGCTGGTGTAGGTGTATTCTGGTGTGCGTCACTCTCATCCTGTACAAGCAGGTTCAGGTAAGCTCTCTGACTAAAGAAGGTGATTTAATTCAGATAACAGTTTTCTTTTGGGCGGAGCCCCCCTACTCAGGGGGACGGGGGCAACCAAGGTCACAGCTTTGTCCAAGTGTCTGTCTATCTGTTTGGCTGTAGCCCGTTTCAGTGATACGATTGGTCTAGTGGTACACCAAATCACTTAAATGATGAAGGGTCAGGAGTTCGATTCCCCTTCCGGTCACCCTTAGCGTTGCAGGTCGTTGTCAACCGCGGTGGTAGCTTGTCCAGTCAAGGTGGTAGGCCGTTCTCTGCCCGCGTACGACGGGTTCCCTTAACACCACGCCCCACCAGGCGTTATCATTACTGTTTGGCTGTCTGTCACGTTCTAACCCTGAGCCTCATAAACCCACTCCCCACCTACCTAAACTTCGGACAGCACGAACCTCGCCAATTCAGAACCCACTCTCCGCCAATTTTCTGCGTCACTTGTAATGCACCTAGTACTATTCATTTATAGCCCCTTCTGTTACTGTTCCTGTCCTGTTTGGGCCTGGTTAGCTGACTGTAGCTGACTGTAGCTGACTGTTCCTGTCCTGTTTGGGCCTGGTTAGCTGGCTGTAGCTGACTGTAGCTGACTGTTCCTGTCCTGTTCCTGTCCTGTTTGGGCCTGGTTAGCTGACTGTAGCTGACTGTAGCTGACTGTTCCTGTCCTGCTCCTGTCCTGTTTGGGCCTGGTTAGCCTTTTTGGCCCACCCCTCGACCAACCCCTGCCTCCTGGCCTGCTCCAGTGGTAAGAATGCACATCATCACACATCATTACACATAATTACACATGTTCAACTGGACTGGCCAGCAGTAGGCGACCCAATTGAATACTGGACCAACTCAACTTAAATTTACTTAACTCAACTCAACTTATCTCAATTCAGCTCAACTCAACTCAACTCAACTCCACTCTACTCAACTCAACTTAACTCAATTCAGCTCAACTCAACTCAACTCAACTCTACTCTACTCTACTCTACTCTACTCTACTCTACTCTACTCTACTCTACTCTACTCTACTCTACTCTACTCTACTCTACTCTACTCTACTCTACTCTACTCTACTCTACTCTACTCTACTCTACTCAACTCAACTCAACTCAACTCTACTCTACTCTACTCTACTCTACTCTACTCTACTCTACTCTACTCTACTCTACTCTACTCTACTCTACTCTACTCTACTCTACTCTACTCTACTCTACTCTACTCTACTCTACTCTACTCTACTCTACTCTACTCTACTCTACTCTACTCTACTCTACTCTACTCTACTCTACTCCACTCTACTCTACTCTACTCTACTCTACTCTACTCTACTCTACTCTACTCTACTCTACTCTACTCTACTCTACTCTACTCTACTCTACTCTACTCTACTCTACTCCACTCTACTCTACTCTACTCTACTCTACTCTACTCTACACGCCAGAAGTAGGCAATCCGATCAAACCCTGGACAAACTCCAATCAAATCAACTCAACTCAAATATACTCAACTATACTCAGCAGGCCAGAGGTAGGCAACCCGATCAAACACTGAATAACTTAAATAAAATCAACTCAACTATACCCAACTCAAATATACTCAACTCTACTCAGCAGGCCAGAAGTAGGCAACTCAATCGACTATTGAATAACTTAAATAAACTGGACTCAAAAATACTCAAGTATACTCAACTCTACTCAACAGGCCAGAAGTAGGCAACTCAACTCAACTCAACCCAACCCAACTCAACCCAACCTAACCCAACCCAACCCAACCCAACCCAACCCAACCCAACCCAACCTAACCTAACCCAATCCAACCAAACTCATCTCATCTACAGCTTCAAGGCAAGGCAGCTGTGATCAATGACTGCATGAAGAGAAGTGTTTGCCGCTTTGATGTGAGTTGTTAATATAATAAATGTATGCTAATTGCAGGGGGCCCTCAGGAAGTTGCTTGTGTACCGCACATTGAAATCCGGGGCTAAACGGGTCGTTAGCCCCGAAACCATCGATAAAGTCAAAAACTTTGTGTGTGTGTGGGGGGGGTCCGACGGCTTTCAGAAACATCCTCTGGTGAAAACTGTTAGAGGCCAAAACTTCCTCAGGACTCGGTCTCTGATAAAATTAAGCAGACCTATGACACAAGCTCAGCCTCTTTAGCGATTACAATGGTCTAGTGGTAGACCAGATTGCTAAGGAACGAAGAGTTGCGGGTTCGACTCCCACTTGAGTCGCTCTTGGCGTTGCAGGTCGTCGTCAACCGCAATGCTAGCTTGTTCACTTGAGGTAGGAGACCGCTCCATACCCGCGTACGACGGGCTTCCTTAACACCACGCCCCACCAGGCGTTATCATTACCTTTTTTGACACAAGCTCGACGAGATCTTTCCGAATCCACGCTTATTTCCGACAACGAGTAAGCATGGAGGCGTGATCCTCTACATCCAAGTCGAGGCACCTGTCAGGCTGGCAGATCCTAGTACAGAAGTCGAGCTGGTTTCGGAAATATCTTCGTAACTTGCTCACCAGACGGAATCTGACAAAGTTAAGCATACTCACGAAACTGGTTTGACGAGAGCATTCCGAATCCGCGCTTGTTTTCGAGACTAAGTAAATGTGTGGCAGGGCTCAAGTAGTGACCTCCACAGATTCCAAGTACACCAAGTGTGAAAGTTGAGTCAAAACAGAAACTCAAAATTTCATCCCCAAACTTCTTGGGTATAAGGAGAGCAACTTAGGCTCAACACAACCTTCAAATTCTCAAACACCAACACTAACTAGCCCAGCTCAGAATCAGGATTAAGAAAGGGTGTTTGCTTGACCGTGTTGTGAAACTTTGATCAAATCCAAATTTAAGAACACAAATGGATAAAGCTCGTCGAAAGGATCACTATAGACTATACCTAATTATAATTCCTGAAGGAGATATGGGCCTTTGGGGGGAGGGGGGGGGGGGGGGGGGGGGGGGGGGGGGGGAGGCAGATTTACAAAACTTCCGTCGCAGGTATATGAAAAAAACTTCCTAAGGGCCCCCCGACTAATTGCAATTATAATAAGAGGTATAATAAATTAATAACTCATCTCATCCACAGCTTTAAGGCAAGGCAGCTGTGATAGATGACTGTATCACGATAGCTAGTGTTTGCCGCTTTGATGTGAGTTTTTGATATAATAAAATGGATACTAATTGCAATTATAATAGTAGGTATAATAACTAATCTCATCCACAGCTCTAAGGCAAGGCAGCTGTGATAGATGACTGTATCACGATAACTAGTGTTTGCCGCTTTGAGGTGAGCCCTTTTATCTCATAAGAGGTATACCAATTCAGACTAATTGCAATTATAATAATATGTATAATAACTAATCTCATCCACAGCTCTAAGGCAAGGCAGCTGTGATCGATGACTTTATCAAGACAGCTAGTGTTTGCTTCTTTGATGTTTGTGTTTTTGTAATACAAGGTATTATAATTTCAATTATAATACTAGGTATAATAACTAATCTCATCCACAGCTCTAAGGCAAGGCAGCTGTGATCGATGACTTTATCAAGACAGCTAGTGTTTGCTTCTTTGATGTTTGTGTTTTTGTAATACAAGGTATTATAATTTCAATTATAATACTAGGTATAATAACTAATCTCATCCACAGCTTTAAGGCAAGGCAGCTGTGATGGATGACTGTTTTAAGAGAGCTAGTGTTTGCCGCTTTGAGGTGAGTTTTTAATATAATAAAAAGGTATACTAATTCAGACTAATTGCAATTATAATAATAGGTATAATAACGCATCTCATCCACAGCTTTAAGGCAAGGCAGCTGTGATAGATGACTGTAATAAGAGAGCGAGTGTTTGCACCCTTGAGGTGAGTTTTGTTATCTAATAGAAGGTATACTAATTGCAATTGTAATAATAGGTGTAATATCTCATCTACAGCTTTAAGGAAAGGCAGTGATAGATATATGACTCTATGAAGAGAGCAAGTGTTTGCCCCCTTAAGGTGAGTTTTTGGCGGAGCCACCTCTTCAAGGGGGCGGGATCCCCCAGGGTTACTCCGTTGTACATCTGTGGGACCGATCGACCGACCGACCGACAGACCGACAATTTGAAGCCCAACACGTCAGCCAACTGTCTCATAACTGACTGGCTTCGGTCAGCTCCAGTCCGTTGCCACCTTTCTTTCCATTGCCAACACACTCCGCCAATTTTCCGCGTCGTTTGCGACGCTGCATAGAACTTGTTTAATGTAATAATATTTATACTAATTGCAGGACTAATTGCAATTATAATAATATGTATAATAATTGTAATTATAATAATAGTGCTGGCTTGCTTGCTGGCTGGCTTTCTTGCTTGCTGGCTTGCTTGCTAGCTTGCTGACTTGCTTGCTGGCTGGCTGGATTGCTGACTTGCTTGCTGGCTGGCTGGCTTTCTTGCTTTTATTTTTGCTTGCTAGCTTGCTTGCTGACTTGCTGGCTGGCTGGCTGGCTGGCTTTCTTGCTTTTATTTTTGCTTGCTGGCTTGCTGGCTTGCTTGATGGCTTGATTGCTTGTTGGCTTCCTTGCTTGCTTGCTGGCTTGCTGGCTGGCTTGCTGACTTGCTTGCTTTCATTTTTGCTTGCTGGCTGGCTGGCTTGCTGGCTTTCTTGCTGGCTTGCTGGCTTGCTTGCTGACTTGATTGCTTGTTGGCTTCCTTGCTTGCTTGCTGGCTGGCTGGCTTGCTTGCTGGCTTGCTGACTTGCTGGATGGCTGGCTGGCTGGCTTTCTTGCTTTTATTTTTGCTTGCTTTTATTATTGCTTGCTGGCTTGCTGGCTGGCTGGCTTGCTGGCTTGCTTGATGGCTTGATTACTTGTTGGCTTCCTTGCTTGCTTGCTGGCTGGCTGGCTTGCTTGCTGGCTTGCTTGCTGGCTGTCTGCCTTTCTCGCTTTTATTTTTGCTTGCTGGCTTGCTGGCTGGCTTGCTTGCTGGCTGGCTGGCTTGATTGCTTGTGGGCTTCCTTGCTTTCTTGCTGGCTTTCTTGCTTTTATTTTTGCTTGCTGGCTTGCTGGCTGGCTGGCTTGCTGGCTGGCTTGATTGCTTGTTGGCTTCCTTGCTTGCTGGCTTGCTGGCTGGCTTGCTTGCTGGCTTGCTGACTTGCTTGCTGGCTGTCTTGGTTTCTTGCTTTTATTTTTGCTTGCTGGCTTGCTGGCTTGCTTGATGCCTTGATTGCTTCTTGGCTTCTTTGCTTGCTTGCTCGCTTGCTTGCTGGCTTGCTGGCTTGCTTGCTGTCTTGCTTGCTGGCTGGCCGTCTGGCTTGCTGGCTGGCTGTCTTGCTTGCTTGCTTTCTTCTTCTTCAGAGGGCAGGTGGTTGCCCCTTTGAAGCGAGGCATAATAATAATAATAATAATAAGAAGAAGAATTATTATTATTATAATTATAATAATAATAATAACAATAATGATACACTAGGCGCGCAAACTGTTAGTGTTCCACCTGGGCGTGTATTACGGGTAGTACGCTGGGCCTTGATTTACATTTTGGGCGCGTTGAGTCACGAACACCCCCTCGCAAGCTTTGTACCGCTTAAGTAGTACGCAATCTTCGCCTCCGTAATCGGGCGTATTTTTCGCGGACCGACCTTCTAAAGTTCGGTTATGGCGGGCCAGTTAGCTGAAAACGACTGGAAACCTGGCAATCTTTGTGAGGTTCTTGCGGACGCTGAAGCAGCGTGGTAAAGGCAGGAGCTTCATTGTAACGCTCAATATCGGGGGCGAAGTCCAGGCTGGTTTAAAGAGTCTTGTCCCGGCGAGCTCCCATGTCGAACCGGAGGGATTTGACGCCAACGATATATCAGAGAATGAGTTATCTAGAGATGCTTCAGAGGAGGAGGTCGAAGCATTCAACGCGAGAAAGATTTCCGAAGATGACTGGCGTGAGGTCCTGCCAGAGGATAGCTGCTGGTTACTCTGAGCCAGGGCCTGGGAGGCTGAGGCATGTCAAGCTCCTGGATGTGGACCCAGCCAGTGCTCCACTGATGTTCCTAGAGTTGAAGGTCTTTCTTTCCTTCAGTTCTTACCCAAGAAAGCTGTGTCAGACGTAGTGAAGCTCACTAATGAGAGGGTGAAACAAATGCATCTCCCTCCATGGACGCACACATACACACCAACACATCTACACGCGCACACACACACACGTCTATATACACAAGCACAGCAAGACACACACTTGCTTGCATGGACATCATGCATCCTAACACATTCACACACACATGTGCTATGTCTCGCATGCAAACCCACATGCATGGACACACACAAGCATAGACACACGCACACACATGCAAGGGCACAATACATACACATGCATGTAGGTGCGTGTACATGCGTGTGTGTGACACATTGACACCATCAACTTCCCACACTCACCCACCACTGCCAGAACCACCCACGGACACACACATACATGTAGCTGGATGTCCATGCAAGTGGGTGTATGACACATTGGCACCATTATCTTCCCACACATACACACCAATCACCCACAGACACAAATGCACACATGCATGTAGGTGGGTGTCCATGCAGGTGGGTGTCATGTAATTGTGGGTAGGCTATCTGCTCCCCAAACAGTGAGAGTGACTGCTTTTGCAAGCACACCATGTACGCGCGCGCGAAAGATAACTCTGGACTATCTCCTTTAAAGAGGGGGAGGCAGTAGTCTGAACTTGACCAGATTGTGGGGACAACTTCTTAACAATGTCCTAAAGGGATTCTGAGAGTCTGAGGCTTATAGTTGGGGTCTAACAACATCTACAGATGTTTTAGTTTTTAATTTGATTTTTCAGTTTGTTTTTGAAAAAAGACCATTTTCAGATTCAAATTCAAACTTGTAGATGTACCACTGTAGCTCATTTGACGATTCATGTGTGTTATACTACTCTTGAAGTTGATGCTGTAAAAATCCCATGCGATTTGATAAATATGACGCTTTTATACCACTTTTCCCTAAACTGATTTTTTGTATTACCGGTAATACACGGCAACCCAGGACAAACATTAGCAGATGAGATGGCGGAGAGGGTGCCGCCAAGTATAATTTTTGCCAAACAGGGATCGCTGGCGGATGGGCACATGCAACCAGGGTAATTCAAAGCGCGCACTTTTGCGCTTTTGAGCGCTGACTTTTTGACCCCCTCTGCGCTTTAAGCGCAGTTTTTTGCAACCCCTTGAGGGCGCTGCAAGCAATTTTTGCGCTTTTTGCACTACAAAGCGCTTTTTTTTTGTTTTCAAGTGCGCTAAAGCGCTGGCCAGATTGGCCATTTGAAGTACCCTGCATGCAACATGAAACAGCTCATCTCTTTGAAGGCTATCGTTCATACTCACACATACACATTCACACATTCACACACATACCCTCCCTGACACCCCCCACCCCCCCATCCACACACATGCAGCTGGAAACCACCAAGGAGCTGCTCATCTCTTTAAAGGCTAACGTTCATACACACATACACCTTCACACATACATACAGACACACACACATACACATTCTCAAATACACATTCACACATACACACACATACCCTCCCTGACCTCCCCCCCCCATCTACACACATGCAGCTGGAAACCACCAAGAAGCTGCTCATGTTGTCGAAGGCTAACATTCTGGATCTGGATCACGAAAAGAACACGCTGACGAGCGAGCTGGCTTAGGTAATTTTATTTTTTTATTTTTTATTTAAATATAATATAGCATATCATATCATTTCATATCATATCATAATGTAATGCATTGTTGGTTGTATCATATTGCATTGTCGACAGGCAATAGCCCGCCCAAGACAAGCCTGCTCCACAATATCTGGGAGGGGTCTTTGATTGAAGAAAGGCAGTATTGCAGCAAGCAAGCATTATCAGCATGTATTCCATATTATTTATATTATATAATCATATTATATATATTATATAATCATATCATATGTATTATATATTCATATTATATATATTATATAATCATATTATATATGTTTATATAATTATATTGTATATATTATATAATCATATTATATATATTGTATAAGTATATTTTATATATTATGTTATCATATTATATGTATTATATAAATATATTGTATATATTATATATTATCATATCCCCGTTTGAAACGGGATGGCTCTATCGTAGAGCGATCCCGGGCCGAACGGAAGCAGATGCGGGGTCTTATCAGGTTGCTGGTTCGAACCCCATCTAGGTCACCTGGGCCCACACGGAGGGTCGTCGACCGGCATGGTAACTGGACTCTAGGTGTGATGTAAGCCTGTCCATCGCATACTTACGAGCTGGTTCCCTTAACCCCACGTCCTTAGAAGTGTCATTGTGACATATCTTGGAAGTTAAGATTGATATAATCGTAAAGGTCGTCATCTGTTCTTGTTGGAACGTCCATCTGAATGGTTTTGCATCTCACAATGGAATACGTATTTAAATAGTACGCCTTCTTCCAAGGCATGAGGTTGAGCGGGCCACCTCGTGGTGCATGAGATTGGCTCTTCTGGTGCTATTCTGGTGCTATTCTGGTGCAAATCTGGTGCTATTCTGGTGCAAATCTGGTGCTATTCTGGTGCAATTCTGGTGCTATTCTGGTGTTATTCAGGTGCTATTCTGGTGTTATTCTGGTGCTATTCTGGTGCTAATCGGTCCTATTCTGGTGCGATTCTGGTGCTATTCAGTCCTATTCTGGTGCCATTCTGGTCCTAATCTGGTGCTGTTGTGATGCTATTCTGGTGCAATTCTGGTGCTATTCTGGTTCTCACTATTAAGGTTCTAATCATCGTGGTGTATGGATTTGTAGGAGTCTATGAAGATATTTATTTATTTGTTTATCTATTTAGTTAGTTATTTAGTTATTTACCCTGTGGTGCATATTTTTGTAGAAGTTTACAAAGATATTGATTTATTAACTTGTTTACTCTGTGTTACATGAACACACTGAACCCAGTGTCAAAAGGACACACGGACAAAACCTGGCATTGATTATTTAAATTTTGTTGAATTTAATTAAATTCAATAACTGGACAGAATTTAATCACATTTAATAACTGGCCCTTCCACAATCACCTGGAGAACCAAAAGAACACGCTGATAAGCGAGCTGGCCTTGATAATTTAAATTTACAACTATTTAATTACGTTTTATATATTTAACTACGAAGATATTTATTTATGTATTTATACATTTCAGCATTTATTTATTTATTTATGTCTCTCATTTATTGATGTATGAGATATGTATCTCATTTATTTATCAATTTATTTCTTTATGTATTTATTTATTTATTTATGTATGAGATATGTATCTCATTTATTTATTTATTTATTTATGTCTCTCATTTATTTATGTATGAGATATGTATTTCATTTATTTATTTATTTATGTATCTCATTTATTTATCAATTTATTTCTTTATGTATTTATTTATTAATTCATTTATGCATTCATGTATTGATTGATTCATGTATTAATCATTTTCCTTGTGTCGCATGTATTTATAGGAGTCTACGGAGCTCGGCAACTTGAACAAAGTAAAGAAGGCATTGGCAGTCGACCTGGAAGAGTTGATTGCCAAGTATGGCACTCTGGAGAAGCATAACAGTGGTCTGAAGGATAAGTACAATGTGAGTGCTGAATACGATTATTCATGCATGTTTGTTTATGTTTTTATTTAATTTAATACCGTGGTGCGGCACCCTGGAGAAGTTTACAAATGGTTTGCTGGAGGAGTACCATGTAAGTGCTGAATAATACAATTTTTAATTTATTTATTAAATTTAATATGTGGTACAGCACCTTGTACGTACTGGATAATATTTATGTATTCAATTAAATTCGGTAGTACAGCACCTGGAGAAGGATAAAATGGTATGCTGGAGAAGTACCATGTAAGTGCTGAATAAGATAAATAAATAATATGCCATGCCATGGCGCTTAACGATTCTTTGGGGTTTAGTTCATCAGTGCTTTTTTCTTTTTAAGCCTTCCTATTACGGTTGGGCAAGTCCCTTTAAGCCTATTTGGCTACCCTGGACTGTAACATACATGAATACATGTCATATTACGAGGAGTGAGGTGGAGGGGGCCAGCTGTTCTGGAGGAGAAGTACATATGGACTTGTTTGCTTCTGTTCAGTGGTGCAGTCTATCCCCTCCCCCTTTCCAGTGGTGGAAGACCTTCCCCCTCCTCTGTGACTCCCCTCTTTCCCCTCCCCTTCCTCCTCCCATTCCATTCCCAGCTCCCCCTCCCACTCTTCCCTCCACTCTCCCCCTCTCCCTCCACTCCCCCTCCCCCTCTCCCATGTCCCTCCCCTCCCCTCCCATCCCTCCCCTCCCCTCCCCCTCCCTCCCTCCCCTCCCCCCCCCCCCCCTCCCCCCTCTTGTCCAATCAAGATTGCAGATAAGCTGCCCACCCATATGATCAAGCCGTGACGTTACCCCCTCATTTTGCAGCTACGCCACACAAAAGTATTGAAAGCACCTTTACCATACCACGTGCCCAAGCTGTGCCGTTTACCCCCCACCCCACCACCCCCCTCCCCTTTCTCTCTCTTTGCAGCTGAGCCACACCCGTAGCGATTAAAATCACCTTACCCATACAACAACATGCCAAGCCTTTGCCGATTTACCCCCCTCCTCCTCCCCCCGCCTTTCTCTCTGATTCAGTTTTCAAGGACGTCATAACTGACAGTGTCGTTTACCCCCCCTCCCCCCCCCTCCCTCTCTCTCTCTCTCTTTTCAGCTGAGCCACTCTGAAGCAGAGCACTTGGAGCAGCACTCCTTTGCAGTTGGAGGAGATGTTGACTCATTTCAAGGATGCTCATACTTGACAGTGCCCGTTTTACCCCCCCCCTCTCTCTCTCTCTCTCTCTCTCTTTTCAGCTGAGCCACTCTGAAGCAGAGCACTTGGAGCAGCACTCCTTGCAGTTTGAGGAGATGTTGACTCATTTCAAGGATGCTCATACTGACAGTGCCGTTTCCCTTCCTCTTCTCCTCTCCCCCTCTTTCAGCTGAGCCCACTTTGAAGCAGAGCACTTGAGCAGCACTCCTTGCAGTTGGAGGAGATTTTGACTCATTCAAGGATGCTCAGACTGCTATTCATGACTGCCGTTTACCTCCCCCCTTTCCCCTATCTCTCTTTTCAGCTGAGCCACTCCGAGGCAGAGCACTTGGAGCAGCACTCCTTACAGTTGGAGGAGATGTTAACTCATTTCAAGGATGGCCTCAAGGACTTGGGCGCCACTGTTAAAGCTCTGTGAAGAGTGATGCTGATGTCGGTAACGATAACGCTCTGCAGCCTGAAAGGCAACCAATTGTATAGCCTGCGTCCTGCGGCGCAACGGCCCCTTCCTTCTGGTCAACGGCCCCTTCCTTCTGGTCAACAGCCCCTTCCTTCTGGTCAACGGCCCCCTTCCTTCTGGTCAACAGCCCCCTTCCTTCTGGTCAACGCCCCTTCCCTTCTGGGTCAACGGCCCCCTTCCTTCTGGTCAACAGCCCCTTCCTTCTGGTCACGGCCCCTTCCTTCTGGTCAAACAGCCCTTCCTTCTGGTCAGCGGCCCCTTCCTTCTGGTCAACAGCCCCTTCCTTCTGGTCAACGGACCCTTCCTTCTGGTCAACAGCCCCTTCTTTCTGGTCAACGGACCCTTCCTTCTGGTCAATGGACCCTCCCCACAAGAACGCCTGTTGGGACGTTGTATTAAGGGAGCCCGTCTTACAGCGGTAGGGAACAGGCTGCTACTTTACCTGGACAAAGCTACCATGGCGGTTGACAGCGGCCGCAAACAATAAGGCGCACCCGTGGGGATTCAAAACCTGGCACCTTTGTCGTTCTGCCATTGAGCCATTCATGGAACGGTGAGACTGATGTTGGTAAATGCCTACAGCAGCCTGCTACTGCTGTTAAACAGGTATTGCTGAAGGTAATGATAACGCCTGGTGGGGCGTGGTGTTAAGGAAGCCCGTCCTACGCGGGTCGGGAGCGGTCTCCTACCTCAACTGGACAAACTACCATCGCGGTTGACAACGACCTGCAACGCTAAGAGCGACCGAAGGGGGAGTCGGACCCCCGACTCTTCATCCTCAAGCGATTAGATCTACGACTAGACCGTTGTATATCACAGGTACAGGTGTTGCTACACCAACTACCACACATGGTGTTGAACAGGTGTTGCTACACCAACTACCACACATGGTGTTGAACAGGTATTGCAACACCAACTACCACACATGGTGGTAAACAGGTGTTGCTACACCAACAACCACGCATGGTGTTGAACAGGTGTTGCTACACCAACTACCACAAATAGTGTTGAACAGGTATTGCAACACCAACTACAACACATGGCGGTAAACAGGTGTTGCTACACCAACTACCACACATGGCGGTAAACAGGTGTTGCTACACCAACTACCACACATGGTGTTGAACAGGTGTTGCTACACCAACTACCACACATGGTGTTGAACAGGTGTTGCTACACCAACTACCACACATGGTGTTGAACAGGTGTTGCTACACCAACTACCACACATGGTGTTGAACAGGTGTTGCTACACCAACTACCACACATGGTGTTGAACAGGTGTTGCTACACCAACTACCACACATGGCGGTAAACAGGTGTTGCAACACCAACTACCACACATGGTGTTGAACAGGTGTTGCTACACCAACTACCACACATGGTGTTGAACAGGTGTTCAGGTTGTGACAACTGTTCACCAACAACATGGATGACCAAGGATGTATATAAACAGGTGGCAAACACCCTAAACGCCTGTTTAACAACCTGACAACAACTTCAAATGAGCAAGGCTACTGTTTGGATGATGTCATTGTGCCCACGACAACTGCCAATGCTCAAGGCTACTATTTGGATGATGTCATTGTGCCCACGACAACTACCAATGCTCAAGGCTACTGTTTGGATGGTGCTTTTGTGCCCACGACAACTGCCAATGCTCAAGGCTACTGTTTGGATGATGTCATTGTGCCCACGACAGATGCCAATGCTCAAGGCTACTGTTTGGATGATGTCATTTAGCCCATGACGACTGCCAATGCTCAAGGCTACTGTTTGGATGATGTCATTGTGCCCACAACAACTGCCAATGCTCAAGGCTACTGTTTGGATGGTGCTATTGTGCCCACGACGACTGCCAATGCTCAAGGCTACTGTTTGGATGATGTCATTGTGCCCACGACAACTGCCAATGCTCAAGGCTACTGTTTGGATGATGTCATTGTGCCCACGACGACTGCCAATGCTCAAGGCTACTGTTTTGATGATGTCATTTAGCCCACGACGACTGCCAATGCTCAAGGCTACTGTTTTTATGATGTCATTTAGCTTACGTCAACGGCCAATGCTCAAGGCTACTGTTTGGATGATGTCATTGTGCCCACGACAACTGCCAATGCTCAAGGCTACTGTTTGGATGATGTCATTGTGCCACACAACAACTGCCAAATTTATGCTCAAGGCTTCTGTTTGGATGGTGCTATTGTGCCCACGACGACTGCCCATGCTCAAGGCTACTGTTTTGATTATGTCATTTAGCCCACGACGACTGCCAATGCTCAAGGCTTTTGTTGCATGGATGGCCGCTCTTATTCAGGGCTGCCCGCAAAGTCTGTTTTCTCGCCTTCGGTCGAGTTTCACATTGGAACTGAAGGTTCGCGCACGCTATGAAAAAAAACATCACATGATGTGGGATAATAGTGTTAAAATCGCCTTCGAACATGGGTAGGTGAAGATTATGCTTTGGTGCTGCCCTCTCTAGCACCTGCCTCTCATCTTGGCTCCTCGCCCCCACATACACCGCCTCCGCCTCAATACCTCCTTAGCTCCTCACACACACACACACCGCCTCCGCCTGAATACCTCCTTGGCTCCTCACACACACACACACCGCCTCCGCCTCAATACCTCTTGGCTCCTCGCCCCCACATACACCGCCTCCGCCTCAATACCTCCTTAGCTCCTCGCCCCCACATACACCGCCTCCGCCTCAATACCTCCTTAGCTCCTCACACACACACACACCGCCTCCGCCTGAATACCTCCTTGGCTCCTCACACACACACACACCGCCTCCGCCTGAATACCTCCTTGGCTCCTCACACACACACACACACACCGCCTCCGCCTCAATACCTCCTTGGCTCCACACACACACACACCGCCTCCGCCTGAATACCTCCTTGGCTCCTCACACACACACACACCGCCTCCGCCTCAATACCTCCTTAGCTCCTCACACACACACACTGCCTCCGCCTGAATACCTCCTTGGCTCCTCACACACACACACACCGCCTCCGCCTCAATACCTCTTGGCTCCTCGCCCCCACATACATCGCCTCCGCCTCAATACCTCCTTAGCTCCTCACACGCACACACACACCGCCTCCGCCTCAATACCTCCTTTGCTCCTCACACACACACACACCGCCTCCGCCTGAATACCTCCTTGGCTCCTCACACACACACACACACCGCCTCCGCCTCAATACCTCCTTGGCTCCTTGCCCCCACATACACCGCCTCCGCCTCAATACCTTGTTAGCTACTCACACACACACACACCGCCTCCGCCTCAATACCTCCTTAGCTCCTCACACACACACACCGCCTCCCCCCCCCTGAATACCTCCTTTGCTCCTCACACACACACACACCGCATCCGCCTCAATACCTCCTTGGCTCCTCACACACACACACCGCCTCCGCCTGAATACCTCCTTGGCTCCTCACACACACACACACCACCTACGCCTCAATACCTCCTTGGCTCCTCACACACACACACCGCCTCCGCCTGAACACCTCCTTGGCTCCTCACACACACACACCGCCTCCACCTGAATACCTCCTTGGCTCCTCACACACACACACACACCGCCTCCGCCTGAATACCTCCTTGGCTCCTCACACACACACACACCGCCTCCGCCTCAATACCTCCTTAACTCTCACAAACACACACACCGCCTCCGCCTGAATACCTCCTTGGCTCCTCAGACACACACACACCACAACCTACGCCTCAATACCTCCTTGACTCCTCACACACACACACCGCCTCCGCCTGAATACCTCCTTGGCTCCTCACACACACACACACCGCCTCCGTCTGAATACCTCCTTGGCTCCTCACACACACACACACACACCGCCACCGCCTCAATACCTCCTTAGCTCCTCACACACACACACACACACACACACCGCCTCCGCCTGAATACCTCCTTGCCTCCTCACACACACACACACCGCCTCCGCCTCAATACCTCCTTGGCTCCTCACACACACACCGCCTCCGCCTGAATACCTCCTTGGCTCCTCACACACACACACACCCTACGCCTGAATACCTCCTTGGCTCCTAAGACACACACACACACACCACCTACGCCTCAATACCTCCTTGGCTCCTCACACACACACACACCGCCTCCGCCTGAATACCTCCTTGGCTCCTCACACACACACCGCCTCCGCCTCAATACCTCCGTGGCTCCTCACACACACACACACACCGCCTCCGCCTCCGCCTCAGTACCTCCTTGGCTCCTCACACACACAAACACCGCCTCTGCCTCAATACCTCCTTGGCTCCTCACACACCCACACACCGCCTCCGCCTCCCCCCGTCCTTTGTTCCTCCCACACACACACCGCCTCCGTCTCACACCTCCTTGGCTCCTTCCACACACACACACCCTCCCCCTCTCCCCCCTCCCCTAACCCCCCTTGGCTCCTCCCCCTTCTTACACCTGCTCCCTGCATGCACTTGTTGGCAGGGCCCCCTCTTCAAGGGGGCGGGAGCCTCCATGTTTACCCATTTGTCCGTCCAACCGACCGACCATCCATCCATCCGTCTGACCGCGCTGAAGCCTGACACGTCAGCCAACGGTATCACAACTAACTCGCATCCGTTGCCGCCTGTCGCTCCCTCGCGATTGCTCTCAGCCGACGCTGCATAGAACTTGTCCCCTTCATACAAACTCCACCTTGACATCCTTGGCAGTGCAGGCATGTCTCCATCCGATGCTCCCTCCCCCTCCTCTCTGCACCACTTCCTTCCCCACTTCCGCCCTCCTCCACCACTTCCTTCTCCCCCCCCTGGTGTTGTCCAAGGACCCCCTCCGGATAGCTTCCTAAAGACACGCCCACTTGGCATACTGCTTTCTTTCTTTCTTTCAGTCAGCCTTGAACGAGTTTTGTGCAGCTTCATGATTATAATATATATAATGATGATGATGACATTTTTCTTGGGGCCCTACTGGACTCCAAATGTGCCCTCGGCTTGACGGACATCATGCACAAAGAAGAAAATAAAAATATTTTTTGGGGGGTGAACATCATGCAAAGAGAAGAAAAGAGAAAGAAAAACCATTTTTTTGCCATTCTGTTTGGTTAATTTTTTCGCCGGTCTTAGGAGTACATAAATCCAACCAGGATGTGACTGCCCTTGGGGATTTTGATCCCCACTGCCACTAGGTTTTTTGTCACTTCGAGCTGCTGTGTGATAGATCTGGAGATCCGGTTCCAACTCTGACTAGGGGGTCAGCGGTGCAGGGTACTACAAAGCGCGCGCGGCAGCGGGATTTTGCGCACACTTTGTACAACTCCCTGTGGGCGTAGCGCGCAGGTCATGAGCTTTTTGCACTTCAAAGCGCTGACCAATTTGACGTTTGTGCGCTTAAAGCGCTGACCAATTTGACAAGATGTAGTACCCTGGTTCTATTATTATCCGACATACGTCGGTTGCTGAGTTGGCATGATGCACACCGGTACCTGTTCCCTCCAGGTCCCGTGTTGCCTGCCGCCAGGCCATAGACTAGCTATGGCCTGCACGTGACTGCAGTGCCTTGCAATACGCATCCGACTTCTATATGATTGCGCCTGTTACGCGTATTAGCTATCTTCTCTCATAGTCTTCTATTGTGTAAACAACTACGACTGAAAGGTTCCAACTCTGTCTAGGGGGCATGCGGTGTGTCTAACCATGTTGCTGCCCTCGTGGCTGTTCATGCAGAATGTGTGTCTCGTATACCGCACTTTGGTACACAGTTGCACCGTTCCCTCATAGATTGGGGTTTTGAACCCTCCGGCTGTGACTGCCTTATCCTTCGAGGTGACTGGACTGCCGAGTCCAAACATCAGCAAATCGAATTGCGTTTACGTGAATTGAATGCATTTAATTGATTTACTTGTATTGATTTGCATATATGAATTTGCATATATGAATTTGAATTGGATTGCATGTATTTAACTTTAATGTACTTGTATTGTATCGAATCGATGGCTGTATGGGCTCAACGTAGATCAATGTCTGAATGGGTCTAATCGTCGTTGGATTTATCGTAAGTGAACGCAGTAACCTTACGTGGTTGAACGTGTAAACGGGTGTAACCGTCGTCGGATCGAGCGTGGGTTAACGTCTGAACGGGTCGTTAGTGGATAAATGTCTGGACGGGTCTAACCATCGTTGGATTAATCGTGGGTGAACGCACTAACGTGACTTGGTTGATCGTGTCTACCCGTCGTTGGTCGGGTTGATTTGAAGGAATTTGTTATTTGTATTTTAAGGTATTGCATGTTTGTGCCGGGCGGTTTGTGCCGTTCAGGTCGTGGCCGCAGGGCGGCCACGCTGGCGGTCCGCGTCTGCTGTTCACCAGCCGCCTGTTCATCTACCGCCTCCAATCTCGGTCTGTGCGCAAGCACCAAGGTCGGCGGAAACGCCAAACAGATGAGTGGACGCATTAAAGGTATTGCACTCGCGGAAAGAAGGGTTACTCTCAGTGCAGGGGGCATCTTCTGTCGAAGTACACGCAAGTGATTTTGGCCGACGGCAGTAGGCGTGGCTTGCCCCTGCCCACCCCACCGCACAGCCCTGAGATGAGGTCCGCGTGCTAATCCTAGCAGAAGTGCCTGAGGGGAATGTTTCGTCCATTGTGATGCTTACATGTTTCGCCTCGAAGTTTTGACGAAAATTCTGCTCCCAATTCCCAAACCTATATCTGCGCACATGTTTGGATGGTACTAAAATGTTGAAAAATGTTACCCGTTAATTGTAGCTTTTGGCCCCCAAAAAAGAAACCTTAGCTCCTTTTCTTGAATTGCGATGCACATATGTGATCTCGTGAGAATGTGTACACTACTAATAAGCCTTATAATTGTTCTAAACTGTAGAATATTCAAGTTTTTATGTTTCTCATGAAACCGTTGTGTAACTGACTAACGGACGGGCTATTAATGGGGGTAGTCCCTTCTTTCTTAAAGGGCGCCTGGAGGCACGTTCCGAATGAAAATGCTTGAATTAGCAATGGATTTGAATTAATTTGATTTCATTTTAATTTAATTTGATTTAATTGCATGATGATATAATTTGTTTGGGCACTCATAATTGTTCATCTGTGGTAGGCTCACAAGTTGAATGCAACTTGCTTCTAAGTATGCCGTCAGATATTGATGACCAATAAAGATGTTAGGAAACGCAACCACCCCATAAACGTGAATTATGTAAAGTTTGGTGCGTTGTGGCATACCCATCACTTCGATTATAAGTGTGTTTAGCATTTATATGTTCCCAGTATCATATCGGTATATGGACATACGGTATGGTATATGAATAGGTAAACTTGTCGATTACAACCTGATTCGAAGTATGCTTTAGCTTTCCGGAGTATTATATCGTTAGTACTGACACAGGGAATGGACTAGGGCGCTGAGCTTACAATCGTGATGGCTTGTCAAGCGACAAGGAAAGGATAAGAAGGGAAAGGCGACAGTACCTCAGGGTACTGCCGCCGGTAGGTGCCGGCCCCAACGGGCGGAGGCACTACTATGGAAGCTTCCAGGCGGAAGGCCTGGCGCCCCAAGACACTCTAGCTGGACCAGGAGAACCGGTCTTATAACATCCCCCCAATTCCTGGTATTCTTAATTCATAAGAATTCCTGGAATTAGGAGGTTCTAGGGAAAGGGAAGCTAGAGTGAAAATAGATAACTGGTGCATAGGAGAGCCCAGGGTATAGGCTTCTGGTTTGGCCAGTGTTCGCTAATGAACGGCACTTTGAGGGGCATATGCAAGTACATCAAGAGGGGAACAAGGGGCAGAGGCAGTACAGTGACTATTATCTATTATCTAGGTAGGACTGGATTCCAGCTGTGGAGCTGCCAGGAAGGGGCAGCCATAGGGCTTTGTTCAGCTAAAAGGGCTGGATAGCAATCTGTTTGATTTCCATCAATAAACTACTTTAAAGTAGACGGCCCCCGCTGTCTCATGACTATCATTCCAGATGGAAGGATATAGTGAGGTACTTCCAGTATCATCTATAAAGTATCATAAGTCAGGATCTTAAGATCAAGGTGGGCTCACTATGGGGCCATAGGGAGGAGTCAGGAATGGACTGCAAGGGACCTTGCAGGAAGCTGGAAAACGAAAGACGGCAAGTATCTCCCCATGATCAAGGATATGAGTGATGCTATATCACAGGTTTTTGGTCAAAGCTTCTAGAGTTATTCCATTTTGAGCTTGCCAATGCAGCCAATCTTCTCTCTGAAGTCACAGAACTTGGCCCTGGGCAGAGCTTTGGTGAGCATGTCAGACATGTTGGCAGCAGTTGGGATCCAGTTCATTTTGATGCCCTCTTTCTTTGATTGTTCCTTGAGGAAGTAGAACCTGGTCTCCATGTGCTTCAGTCTGGATGACAGCTTCTCTTGGTTCCAGGCACTAAGGGCAGCTTGGTTGTCACCATTAATGGTGAGAGCAGGGGGAACTATGCCTGTGGCAGAGTGTTGTAGTTTTCTCAACCACATTCCCTCCTGGGCTGCAGAGGTAGCTGCCATGAACTCAGCCTCTGTAGTGGACAAGGCTGTAGCAGATGCCTGGATCTTGGATGCCCATGAGATTGCTCCCCCTTGGTTGAGGAATAAAAAACCTGTAGTGGACTTCCTTGTGATTGGGCAGGCAGCATGGTCAGAATCACAGTAACCAATGAGGGGTTTGTTGGAGAAGGTGTAGGTGATTCCATGGTCTGGTGTACTAGACAGTTACTTGAGGATACCAGTTGCAGCTTCCATGTGCTCATGCAACGGGTGTGCACTGTGCCTGGCCAATCTGTTGACTGCTTGGGCAATGTCAGGTCTTGTGATAACTGCCAGGTAGTTGAGGGAGCCCACAATTTGGGCAAGGGGTAGGCCTGTGGCTGGGGCATCTTTGCCAGCATAGGGCAGGAGAGCATCTGGTAGGAGGGGCACAGGGAATCTGGTGCTGTTGGGTTCAGGGAGCATGTTGTGGGCACGCAGCAGGTCCTGGATGAACCTTGACTGGCAGATGTGGAGGGTACCAGCTGATGCATTTCTTGTGATCTCATAGCCAACAAACACTGAGGGGTCACCGAGGTCTCTAGTCTTGTACAGCGTCATGATGGTGGTTTTGTACTTGTCTAGGATGTTTTTGTCAAAGGACAGCATAAGGAAGTCATCAAACCAGAGGAGTACCCAGATGATGCGCTTGTTAGCTGAGTTGGGGAGCACAAATAGACCTTGGTCTACGTCTACTTCTTTGAATCCTATGGCTGTCATATCTTCTTTTACTTTGAGTTACCACTGGCGAGAAGCTTGTTTGAGGCCATAAAGGCATTTCCACATACGGCAGACCCTGTGGTCCTGTTCGAATCCTGGTGGTTGGGTGCAGTACAGTTCTTCTTCAACTATGCCATTGAGGAAGGCTGTGGAAACGTCTAACTGTGCTAGATATGCCTTGGGGGTTGCTGCCATTGAGAGGATGTAACGAATGGTAGCATGTTTGGCCACTGGTGCAAAAACTTCATCATAGTCCATGCCCGGGCGTTGGGCATACCCTTTGGCAACTAGTCTTGCTTTGTACCTGACAATTTCTCCATCAACTGACTGTTTGATGTCAAAGACCCACTTGGTTCCTATAGCCTTGGCTCCTGGTGGGAGTTCTGAGAGGGACCAGGTGTTCATCTGTGCAAGTGCTGCTAGTTCTTCTTGCATAGCAGCTTTCCATTCTTTGGCTTGGGGGCTAGAGAGGGCTTCTTTTTCATTTTTGGGAATGATGAATTGGTCTGCAGCTAGAAATGCTAGAAAGTTGGGTGAGTGCCTTTCTCTGCCAGTTCTTCTAGGTTCAACTAGTGATGGGTCTACTTCTGGTGGTGGGGAAATGTCAGGACTTGGAGGTGTAGGCTGTTCCTGGTGCGGTGGAGATGGGGGGTTAGGGGATCATCATTTTCCTGAGGGATGTGTTCATCTCCTTGTTCAACAATTTTGTAATTGGGTGTACTGGCTGCTGGTGTGAGGGTGGGTGCTGGTATGGTGAAGGTAGGTTGGTACACTGTGTCAGGATTAGAAGAGAGGTTGTCTGGTAGGCCCCACACTTGTGGGTTGGTCTGATACTTAGCTTGTCTGGCAAGGATGTATTCTCTTTCTATGAGTTCAGACTGGGTGGGGATAGCAGGGACAGGTGGTGTAGGATCATCTTCATCAATTTCAACTGGGATATCATCTTCATAGTTGCCTAGTACCACAGCGTCTGCACCTGGGAATCCTTTTTGACCTGCCAGATTTTCAAATTCATTGAAAGTTATGTCTCTGGCGTCAAAACTTTTTGTGTGAGGAGTCTACCACTCTGTAGGCTTTTCTTGAGTCTGAGTATCCAATGAGCCTGGTAATCTTGGCTGAGGGTGAGAACTTGAAATCTCTGGATTTAGGTGGAACATGTACATATGCAGTACAGCCAATAGTCCTGAGGTGATCTATCTTAGGCTTGATGCCATGGAAGAGTTCATAGGGTGTTTTGTCGGATTCAGAGGTTGGTGAGAGGTTTCTGAGGATGCTTGCATTTTTGACCATTTCTGCCCAGTACCTGTTGGGGAATTTAGATGAGAGGAGAAGGGCTGTGGACCTGTCATGCAGGGTTCTGTTCAGGCGCTCTGCTGCACCATTTGTAGAAGGGTTGCCTGGAACTGTGAAGTTGAGGGTGATTCCTTTCCTCTTGCACCAATTTTTGAATTTGTTGCAAATGTATTCTGATCCATTGTCACAAAAAATGGTTCCAATTTTGTTCTGGGTGTGGACTTCATACCGTTCAAGCTCATTGATTGTAGCATTGGCTACTGCATCCTTGGTTTTGTGAAATGTAACAATGGAGTATTTGGAGTAATCATCTAGAATTCCTTGGTAATAGAGGCTGACATTTAGGCTAGGATTTTTCATTTTTCCACTCATGTCAATGTGAATGAGTCCCATGGGTCTGGTAGCTCTGGTGTGAGATGTGGGGTACGGGTTTTTGTCCATCTTATAGAGAATACAGATCTCACAGGTTTGCTTACTCATTTTCCTAAATGCAGATGAGGTGATGTCGTTTCCAATGACCATGTCTTCTGAGGCCATTCTTGCTAAGGAACTATAGGCCAGATGTCCTAATCTGATGTGTTGTAGTTCAGCTGTCATAGGTGTCTTTCTGGAGACAGCTGCCATTGCTACAGCTGTGGTGTATTCTGATCCTCTTATTAGTGTAGGGTCATGTTTGACTACAGGAACTAGGTACAGGAGTCGTCTTTTGGATCCTGAGATGATGATTTTGTTATTGATGGTCATGGTGCCTTTGTCAGATGTGAACTTGATTTCCATGTTGGGTACATTTTTGATAGCTGATGCCATTGAGAACAAGTTGGGTGTGTTCTTGTCTGAGTTAAGGTGGACATTGAGGAGGTTGTGAAGTTTCCCATTTTCTCCTCTGATGAGGGCTGTGCCAGATTTTGTAATGTAGGTGTGGCCAGAGGCTGTGAGGACTTTGATGGGATCTATGTCTTTTAAGTCACTTGCCTTTTTTTTTTTTTTCCATTGTATTTATGTTACAGTCCAGGGGTATGCCAAATAGGCTGAAGGGACGTGCCCGACCGTGACAGGAAGGGCTAAAAAGAAATAAAGTATTGATGAACTGAAACCTTTAGCTTTCCGGAGTATTATATCGTTAGTACTGACACAGGCAATGGACTAGGGCGCTGAGCTTACAATCGTGATGGCTTGTCAAGCGACAAGGAAAGGATAAGGGAAAGGCGACAGTACCTCAGGGTACTGCCGCCGGTAGGTGCCGGTCCTAACGGGCGGAGGCACTACTATGGAAGCTTCCAGGCGGAAGGCCTGGCGCCCCAAGACACTCTAGCTGGACCAGGAGAACCGGTCTTATAACATATGCCGTGAGATATTGATGATCAAAGTTAGTGTTTGGTAACGCGGACACCCCATAAACGTGAATCATGTAAAGTTTGGAGCGGTGTTGCATACCCATCACTTCTATCAGAACTGTGTTTAGCATGTTCATATGATCAGATATGGTATATGAATCAGCGATATTCCTAACCACGATATGTATCGTGCACGCGCGGTATATAATGTTTATTCCCGTTTTGGTCCATCGCGCCCCCAGGTGTGGGTAATGTTTCCAGGTTTCCAAACGATGTTTACCGTTATGTTTATGCTCAAATCCTTAGGCATATCACTGAATCCACTGATATGAATAGGTCAACATGTTGATTACAACCTGATTCGAAGTAAGCCGTGAGATATTGATGTGCTAAGTTTGTGTTTTGAACCAGCCGTTTAGCCCATGCAGCCAGACCGAAGGTTGAACTTGCGCTTTGAAAAGGCTCATGTGCAATTCTTAGTCTGTGCTTCCGGTTTCACTGCCCGTGGAGATCCTTCATATACGCGCAGCGCTATTTCTTTCCTCCTCTGGCAGCCAGAAGTCCGCCGCATGCTTTGGCCGCATTAGGCTGCTGGAGTCGCCTGGAAGCTGAACTGCGACTGAAACCAAGCTGGTCGCAGCGAATTCAAACGCAGCTTCAAATCAGGGGATTGGTCGCCACGCTTCAAATTATAATGCCCGACTGCTCCCCACGCGCGGGAGCGCCAGCGGTCGCGGGCGGTCACATCCTGGTTTTCATTTTCACTTCCAGGCGCTTCCAGGGTTGCCTCATTCGGCACTCGGAGGCAGCATGACAGAACCAACCGACACCAACCGACAAACAAAACATCTCCTCGATCTCCTCGAAAACTGCGCTGCTCAATACTTACCTGACGGATAACCTTGCTGCTCGAGAAATTACATAGTTGCACGTGTCCGCCTGCGCACGCGCTTCCATCAGCATCACATTCTTTCTTTTCGTGGAGGCCGACTTGCCTCTGAACCGCGCTACCCTGAAGTCCAGGTAGGCATTCCTTTCTTCTTCTGAGATCTGGATGGATCGCGGATCGTCGGTTGTTCGTACACATCGACCCATTCAGACCCTCCCAGGGACTATGCCTATGGAAATCCACATTTAGCCGAAGGCGCTGAGAGTTCCTTTCATCCATTATTTCTGTCTTGCGCTTAAGTCAGTTTTGCTCAGTCACCTACGAACGTTTGAATTCGCAAATCTGCCCAACCCAATTCGTCCCCCCTCCCCCACCCACCTCAAGCGACGAGTTTGTTCCTTCCCTCCTGTCGCGCGGCCTCCCACATTCTGAAGCTTATCTTGTCCGCACTTCATTTGGCAGCTCGCGCACTAGTCAGTCCAAGGAAGGTGGGTTGGGCGCTGCTCTAACTAACTGGGGATCATAGGCCATCACCAGATGGGGTTTCTTGAAGGTGCTACGTGTAGCACAAGTGCTACGTTACGTACCTTGCTGTTGTGGAGGTGCTACGTTGAAGCCTTGGGGGGTTTCTTTTTTACCCCAAGAAAGCTGCTAGCGCCCTGAAGGCTGAGACACCGGTTCCTTGCCTTCAAACAAACCTGGTGAAAAGATAACTCCAGGGGTGGTGGTGGAGGCGGTTGAGAAATGGAGGGGGCATTCTGGGGGTGGGGAGGGGAGGGGAACACTGCAGGGGTGGTGGTGTTGGTGGAGGACGACTGGAGGGGTTTTAGGGCAAGTCTGAAATGTGTGAACCTGGCGAGGGCTCAAACCTCAGACCCGCCTGATCGCTGCTGGGTAATTCTAGACCATACAGCCAGAGCTCGACGTTACAATTCCATTGACACTGATGAGACTGGTTCCATACAGCTGAGTTAGTTAATATTAGTTTGCCAAGTCTGGAGGGCAGTATGGTCCAGACCCCGAGGTTCAGGTGACGGCATCGGGAGTTCGAGCCCCGTGGGTGAATTCCCTAGTCCGCATTTGGGCGGTGGTGTCTCCACTGCTAGGGCAAGTGCCACTTGTAATCTTTCTAGTGAATGCGTACTTCCTGTTACAAATTAGGGGTTCAGGTGACGGCATCGGGAGTTCGAGCCCCGTGGGTGAATTCCCTAGCCCGCATCTAGGGCGGTGGTGTCTCCACTGCTAGGGCAAGTGCCACTTGCAATCTTTCTAGTGTATGCGTGCTTCCTGTTACAAATTAGATGGTCGGCAGGCTGTGCTGCTGTCCTGTCGGCAATGATTAGCTGAGTTTATGTAACGAATCCTCTCTCTCAGCGAGTGAATACCATTAGAGAATGTTAGTTACTGCTAGACTGACAAGCCATCTCATCAGAATTTTGAATTCATTTGAAAAGCTAATATTATTGTGACACGATGTAATGCACACGAGCCCCCCTTCACTCCGTCAACTATTTATTCATGAGAGTAGGCACAATCTAACCCACCCCACCTAACCCAACCCCAACCCTACCCAACCTAACCCACCCACCCCACCTAACCACCCTCCCTACCCAACACACCCAACCAACCTCACCCACACACCCAACCCCACCCAGTCACCACGACTTGGTCTCTATGAGTGGCTAGCAACCAAATCCATAGTTCACTCATTGCTTTGGTTTGTTAATGCACACGAGCCCCCTTCACGCAGTCAAACCTTTGTTCATGAGTGTAGGCACAACCTCACCATCCACCTTTTCCCAACCTCCCAAAACAACCTCACCCACACCACACCCCACCCACCCCACCACGACTTGAACTCAATGAGTGGCTGGCAATCCATCCCTAGTTCACTCAGTCAAACATTTTGTTTGTGATGTTCATGAGTGTAGGCACAATGGTCCCCCACCCACCCCCACCCCACCCACCGCCACCCCACACGCCCACCCCACACCCACCCCACCCTACCAAACCCCCCCACCCCACCCACTCCCACCCTACCCCACCTACCCAACCCACCCACCCACCTACCCACCCAACCAACCCAACCAACCCAAACCCAACCAACCAACCCAACCCAACCCAAACCCAACCCAACCCAACCAACCCAACCAACCCAACCCCAACCCAACCAACAACCCAACCCCCCCTCCCCCCCCCCCCCCCCCACCTACCCCCACCCACCCCACCCCACCCCATCCCCCCTCCTCACCCACACACCCCACCCACAACACCACACATCCAACCACCTCACCCCCACCCACCCCACCCCACCTCCACCCCACCCACCCCATCCCACCCACACACCCCAACCACACCCCAACCCACCCCACCACACATCCAACCCACACCCCAACCCACCCCACCCACACCCCATCCCACCACCCAACCCACACCCCAACCCACCCCACACCCACCCCACACCCCCACCAACCCACCCACACACACACCCCATCCCACCCCACCCCAACACACACCCAACCCACCACCCCACCCACACACACACCCCAACCCACACCCCACCCCACCCCACCCCACATGAGCCGCTTCACTCCTTCAACACTTTTTTCATGATCTTCATGAGTGTAGGCACGCAATGGTCCCCCCCCCCCCCTACCCCCCCCCCCCTACCCAACCACCAACCCACCTCACCCACACACCCTACCCACCTACCCCCCCCCCCCCCCCCCATCCAACTCACCCAACCCCCCGCTTCCCCCCACCCCATCCCCCCCCTACCCCCCCCACCCACCCACCCCACCCTACCCCCACCCCACCCAACCCCAACCTTCACCCACCCCACCCCATCTAACCCACCTCACCCATACACCCCAACCCAAACCAACCCAACCCAACCCAACGCAACCCAACCAACCCAACCCAACCCAACCCAACCCAACCCAACCCAACCCAACCAACCTCACCCACACCTAACCCCACACAGCAACCAACACACCCCAACCCACCTCATGAGAGTAGGCACACAATGGGAGTCATATCTCTCAACGACTTGGTCTCTATGAGTGGATGGCTACCCCACCCCATCCAACCCCTCAACCCCAACCCCCACCCCCACCTCACCCACACACCCACCCTACCCCACCCCACCCACCTCATGAGTGTAGGCACACAATGGGAGTCATATCTCTCAACGACTTGGTCTCAATGAGTGGATGGCAACCAGTCTTCGCAGGGCTGCTCCTTCTGGGGGCTCTCCTACCTGCCAAGTAAGACATGCTGGCATGTGTGAATGTGTATGAGTATGTGTGTGTGTGTGTATGAGTATGTGTGCGTATGTGTGTGCATGAGTATGTGTGCTAATATGTGCATGTGTGTGTGTGTGTGTGTGTACCAGGGTTTAGCAGGTTTATCCAGGCTGGCAACCAGTCTCCGCAGTACTGCTCCTTCGTTCTGGGTACTCTCTACCTGCCCTAGTAAGAACATGCTGGCATGTGTGAATGTGTATGAGTACGTGTGTGTATGAGTATGTGTGCGTATGTGTGTGTATATGTGTGTGTGTATGTACCAGGGTTGAGCAGGTTGAGCCCAGGCTGGCAACCAGTCTCCGCAGGACTGCTCCTTCTGGGGCTCTGCTACCTGCCTAGTCAGACATGCTGGCATGTGTGGGTATGAGTATGTGTATGAGTACGTGTGTGGGTGAACGTACGAGGATGTGTGTGTATGTATGTGTGCGAGTATGTGTGTGTGTTTGTGTGATTTGTGTGCGTGTGTGTGTGTGTGTGTGTGTGCACGAGGGTTTGGCATGTTTATCCAGGCTGGCAACCAGGACTGCTCATTCTGGGGGCTCTCCTACCTGCCAAGTAAGACATGGTGGCATCTGTGAATGTGTATGAGTATGTGTGTGAGTGTGTGTATGAGAATGTGTGCATATGTGTTTGTGTGTATGAGTATGTGTGCGTATGTGAGTGTATGTGTGTGCATGTGTGTGTGTGTGTATGTACCAGGGTCACATACCCTACCCCCCCCCCCCCTACCCCCACCAACTGCCCCTCCCTATCCTTCACACTCCGTCTTAAGCCCCCCCCCCCCCCCCCCCCGTCCCGTCCCGTCCCCCCCGCACATTCACCACCCTAGGTCAGCCTCCTAGCTGCTGTAGATCTTGCTACCCTCCTATCATCGCGCACTCTGTGTAAAGCGTTCAAGCTTCAGATCCCTGCTGCAGTGAAACGCCATGATGATGATGATGATGTGGAGCTGTTCACGTCTCCCCACCACACACACCACACACACCACACACACACACACACACACACACAAACAACACAAACATACACAACACACACACACACACACATACATACATACATATTACATAATACATACATACAACACATACATTACATACATACATATCATACATACATACCATACATACATACATACATACATACATACATACATACATACATACACACAGCCCACATACCTACCCACACCCGAATTCCCCACAATCCACCCCACGCCACACCAACCACCCACCCAACTGCCCCACCCCACACACCACCTCAGAGTCAGCCTCCTTGCCGCTGTAGCTCTTGCTACCCTCCCTATCATGCGCACTCTGTGTAAAGCGTTCAAGCTTCAAGTGCCTGCTGCAGTGAAGCACCATGATGATGTGGAGCTGTTTCTGGCGCCAAGAACAGCCGTGCTAAGCTTTGAAGGCGGCTTTGTGGTCTTCTTGATTGGGGCCAGGAAACAGTGGGGTGTGTGTGTGTGGTCTAGGTGGGGTGGGGTGGGTGGGTTTAGGTGGGGTGGGTTGGGTGGGGTGTGCAGGTTAGGTTGGTTGGATTGGATTGGGTGCAAAGCTTGAAGGCGGCTTTGTGGTCTTCTTGATTGGGGCCAGGAACAGGTGGGCATGTGATTTGGGTTTGGGTGAGTTGGATCGTGTGTGTGTGAGTTGGTTGGATGCCTTGGTGGGTTAGGTGGGGTGGTTTGGGTGGTGTGTGCGGGTTAGGTGCAGTGAAGCATGGTGATGATGTGGAGCTGTTTAAGATGCCACGCCGTGCTAAGCTTGAAGGTGGCTTGTGTGGCCTTCTTAATTTGGAGTCAGGAAACAGGTGAATTGGGTTGGGAGGTTGGGTTGGTTGGGTTAAGTGGAGTGGGGTGGGTGGGTATTGGTTGGAGGAGGTTACCACATTACTGCCACTCCGAACACCACTGCTTTTTGCTAAACCGCCACACCGACTTTGCACACCGTGCAAAGCTTGTTGGCGGCTTTGTGTTCTTCTTAATTGGGGCCAGAAACATGTGGGCGGGTGATTTGGGTTTGGGTGGGGTGTGGGTGGGTGGGTGGGTGGGTGAGTTAGGTGAGGTGGGTGTTGCGTGCGGGTTGAGTGGTTAGTATTTGATTGGGTTGGTTTCAAAGCTTGAGGGCGGCTTTGTGGTATTCTTAATTCGGGCCAGAAACAGGTGTGGGTGATTTGGGTTGGGTGGGGTGTGGGTTAGGTGGGGTGTGGGTTAGGTGGGGTGGGTGAGGAGGGTGTTGTGTGCGGGTTAAGTGGGTTGTATTCTGTTGGGTTGGTTGCAAAGCTTGAAGGCGGCTTTGTGGTATTCTTAATTGGGGCCAGAAACAGGTGTAGGTGATTTTGGTTGGGTGGAGTGTGGGCCAGGTGGGGTGGGGTGTGTGGGTCAGGTGGGATGGGTGAGTTAGGCGGGGTGGGATGGGGTGTGGAGGTTAGGTCGGATGGGATTGGATTGGGTTGGGTGCAAAGCTTGAAGGCGGCTTTGTGGTATTCTTAATTAGGGCCAGAAACAGGTGTGGGTGGGTTGGGTTAGGTGGGGAGAGGTGGGTGAGTAGCAGGTGGAGGGGACCATTCCACCATTCCTGACACCATTCCTGCCACTACAAACACCCCTGCTACTTTCACCACCATTACTACTGCACTACCGCCACCGCCACCTCCGATACCATCACCACCACCACCATCAATACCACCACCACCACCCCTCTCCCCACCTCCGATACACCACCAAATACCACCACCAATACCACCACCAATATCACCCTCCCCCCTCTCGCCCCTCCCCCTCCATCTGACCCCCTCCCCCCCCCTCCATCTGACCCCCCCTCCATCCCCCCCCCCCCCCCCCCGCTTCCCCCCCTTACTCCCCCTCCATCTGCCCCCCCCCTACTCCCCTCCCCCCGCTCTTCCACCCCGCCATCTGACCCCCCCCCCCCCCCCCCCCCCCCCCCCCCCCCCCCCACACACACACACACACATTCCCGCCACCTCCTCCGCCCACCCCACACCCCCACCCCTCCATATGTCCCCCTACCCCACCAACCCACCCACACGAAACCGCTACCCCACCCACAACACCCCACCCATTAGTGAGTTCCCGCTGCACCTTGAGGATTGGAAGTGGATGGGGGACACCATGGGGAGCCATGCAGCGCAGAGTTTTGAAGCAGGTAGGCTGATTTTTTGTTTTGTTTTTTAAATAAATACAAACAAACAAATTAAAATGTAAAGTTTTGTTTCACATGCACATGCAGGAAGAGTTGAAGCAGATGGGGTGATTTTGTATATTTGTTTTTTATTTAATTCAACATTTTTCTGCATGTTCTCGCAATGCCTTCAGCCCCTTTCAGTGATATTCAATGGTCTAGTGGTAGACCAGATCGCTTGGGGATGAAGAGTCGGGGGGTCGACTCACCCTTTGGTCGCTCTTGGCGTGCAGGGGTGGTCGTCAACGCGATGGTAGCTTGTCCAATTGAGGTAGAAGACCGCTCCCACCCGCGTTACGACGGGCTCCCTTAACACCACGCCCCACCACCAAGGGTTATCATTACCGTTTACAATTCCTTGATGGGCACCATGGAGCCTTGCAGGCAGAGTTGAAGCAGGCAAGCTTCTTTTTATTTGTTCTTAAATAAATAAAAACACATGTAAATTTAAAGTTTTGTTACACATGCCTACGCAGGCAGAGTTGAAGCAGGTAAGCTTTTTTGTTTTTGTTTTTTTAAATAAATAAAAACAAATGGAAATTTAAAGTTTTGTTACACATGCCCATGCAGGCAGTGCTGAAGCAGGTTGGCTGTTTTGTATTTGCTTTTTTAATATATACATAAAATCAAATTAAAATGTAAAGCTTTGTTACACATGTCCTTGCAGGCAGTGTTGAAGCAGGTTGGCTGATTTGTATTTGTTTTTTAATTAAATAAAAGGGGGAGGGGGGGGGGGGGGGCACTTCAAACCAAAAATGACCCATCATCCAACTTTGTGGATCATAGAGGGTGAAGAACCGGTTTTATTTCTTAATTTGGCCCAGTAGAAATATTCCCTCGACCACCACCACCCCACTCCCTGCAGGCGGACCCAGAGGTGACAGGGTGCTTGGGCATCTCCAACTTTATGTACCACCATAACAACCACCACCACCACCACCATAACCACCACCATCAAAACCACCACCACCACCCCACTCCCTGCAGGCGGACCCAGAGGTGACAGGGTGCTTGGGCATCTCCAACTTTATGTACCACCATAACAACCACAACCACCACCACCACCACCATAACTCACCACCACCACCACCAAAACCACCACCCTCCACCCCCACTCCCTGCAGGCGGACCCAGAGGTTACAGGGTGCTTGGGCATCTCCAACTTTATGTACCACCATAAAACCACCGACCACCACCACCACTCCCTGCAGGCGGAACCCAGAGGTGAACAGGGTGCTTGGGCATCTCCAACTTTATGTACCACCATAGACACCACCACCACCACCACCATAACCACCACCACCACCACCAAAACCACCACCTCCACCCCACTCCCTGCAGGCGGACCCAGAGGTTTACAAGGGTGCTTGGGCATCTCCAACTTTATGTACCAACCATAACAACCACCACCACCACACTCCCTGCAGGCGGACCCAGAGGTGACAGGGTGCTTGGGCATCTCCAACTTTATGTAACACACAACAACCACCACCACCTACCCCACCACCACCATTTTCCAAAACCACCACCTCCAACCCACTCCCTGCAGGCGATCCCAGAGGTTACAGGGTGCTTGGGCATCTCCAACTTCATGTACCACCACAACCACCACCACAACCACACTCCCTGCAGGCGGACCCAGAGGTGACAGGGTGCTTGGGCATCTCCAACTTTATGTACCATCACAACAACCACCAACCACCACCATAACCACCACCACACCATAACCACCACCCCACCAACAACCACCACCTCCACCCACTCCCTGCAGCGGACCAGAGGTGACAGGGTGCTGGGCATCTCCCAACTTCATGTACCACCACAACCACCAACCACAACCACCAAAACCTACCACCACAACCACCAAAAACCACCACCACCAACACCCCTGCAGGCGGACCCAGAGGAGGCATGGTCCTTCGGAATCTCCAACTTTATTGGCAATGATCTGACCTTAACCACCCTGTACCAGCACACACACCACCCACCACCGTCACCACCCACATTTCCACCACCACAACCACCACCACACCACCACCACACTCCCTGCAGGCGGACCCAGAGGTTACAGGGTGCTTGGGCATCTCCAACTTAATGTACCACCACAACCACCACCATCACCACCAAAACCACCACCACCAACACCACACTATCTGCAGGCAGACCCAGAGGAGGCATGGTCCTTGGGAATCTCCAACTGTATTGGCAATGATCTGACCTCAACCACCCTGTACCAGCACCACCACCACCACCACCACCACCGTCACCACCACATTTTCCACCACAACCACCACCACCACCAACACTCCCTGCATGGCGGGACCCAGAGGTGACAGGGTGCTTGGGCATCTCCAACTTTATGTTCCACCCATAACAACCACCACCACCACCATAAACAAAAACCATAACAACCACCCAACCACCACCAACCACCACCAGCCACATAACAACCACCACCACACATAAACACCACCACCACCGACCACCACCACCCACGATAACAACCACCACCACCATAACAACCACCACCACCACCTACCACCACCATAACAACCACCACCCACCCCACTCCCTGCAGGCGGACCCAGAGGTGACAGGGTGCTTGGGAATCTCCAACTTTATTGGCAATGATCCGACCTCAACCACGCTGTCTGTCCAATATTGGAAGTCTGTCAAGCATCTTAATGACTGATCGCAAAGTAGGTTTTGGAGTATGGTCATATTTATATACATAATTTTACATTATGTCAAGTAGGTTTTGGAGTATGGTTCCAATACGTTATGTATAGGGTTGGAAAAGCAAACGTATATTTTTCATTTTTACTATGCCGTATAAACGTATGAACGTATAAACGTATGCATATAAACGTATAAAAACGTATGAGTAATTATTGCACTTCTTGGGAAAAGATTTTTACATGGGTTTAAATGTATTCCGCGTTTCTAATTTCAGTGGCTTCACATATCAACTCTCAAAAACATATTCTGGCAATTTTAGGTTGTCCATATCTCAGAAAAATAAATCTTGGCCAGAAAGCGTGTCGACCAAGAAGCGCGGTGCCAATCTAAGGGATCCATTCAATGCCAATAGTACATTAATATTTTCCATCTTCACATCATTATTTAAACGCAGCTCCCTAAGTCAGCTACTGGTTTCAGACCAAGTGTGCAGCAGCTTCTTGGCAGCTCTGTGACTCTGTGAGTCAGCTACAGCTTTCAGACCAAGTGTGCAGCAGCTTCTAGGCAGCTCTGTCAGACAGCTACAGGTTTAAATAATATAAGTATACAACTATATTGCAATATTGTCCATCTTCACATTGCGCTAGGCTTGCACCATCAATCCTTCAAGCCCACGTAGGAGCACAGCTTGTGGAATGGAAGGCTAGATGGCGCTCTGATATGTGTGCCATCCTGGTTATCTAAATCAAACTGTAGGCCACATTTAAGCTATATGGTACGTGTGAATGATTAATTGTATTGCATATTGTGGTAGAGGAGGTCAACAGCTTTCCAATGAGCTATCTAAATGATAAATTGAATAAAAACGAGAAAGTCATGTGTCGGGAACTTTTCGAAGAACAACTCATACGTTTTTATACGTTTAAACTCATACGTTTCTATAAACAATTTACGGCGTATATATACGTATGAGCTTATAAACGTATGAGTATACGTTCATACGTTGGCCCAAACCTAGTTATGTGTATGCATGTGTGTATGCATGTGTGTATCGATGTTTGTGCGTGTTTGTGTGTGTATGCATGTGTGTATCGATGTTTGTGCGTGTTTGTGTGTGTATGCATGTGTGTATCGATGTTTGTGCGTGTTTGTGTGTGTATGCATGTGTGTATCGATGTTTGTGCGTGTTTGTGTGTGTATGCATGTGTGTATCGATGTTTGTGCGTGTTTGTGTGTGTATGCATGTGTGTATGCATGTGTGTATGCATGTGTGTATCGATGTTTGTGCGTGTTTGCTGATGTTTTGTGCATGCATGTGTGTATCGATGTTTGTGCGTGTTTGTTGTGTATGCATGTGTATCATGTGTGTATCGATGTTTGTGTGTGTATGCGTGTTTGTGTTTGTGTATGCATGTGTGTATCGATGTGTATTTGTGCGTGTTTGTGTGTGTATGCATGTGTGTATCGATGTTTGTGCATGTTTGTGTGTGTATGCATGTGTGTATCGATGTTTGTGCGTGTTTGTGTGTGTATGCATGTGTGTATCGATGTTTGTGCTGTTTGTGTGTGTATGCATGTGTGTATCGATGTTTGTGCGTGTTTGTGTGTGTATGCATGTGTGTATCGATGTTTGTGCGTGTTTGTGTGTGTATGCATGTGTGTATCGATGTTTGTGCGTGTTTGTGTGTGTATGCGTGTATCGATGTTGTGCGTGTTTTGTGTGTATGCATGTGTGTATCGATGTTTGTGCGTGTTTGTGTGTGTATGGCATGTGTGTATCGATGTTTGTGTGCGTGTTTGTGTGTGTATGCATGTGTGTATCGATGTTTGTGCGTGTTTGTGTGTGTATGCATGTGTGTATCGATGTTTTGTGCGTGTTTGTGTGTGTATGCATGTGTGTATCGATGTTTGTGCGTGTTTTGTGTGTGTATGCATGTGTGTATCGATGTTTGTGCGTGTTTGTGTGTGTATGCATGTGTGTTATCGATGTTTGTGCGTGTTTGTGTGTGTATGCATGTGTGTATCGATGTTTGTGCGTGTTTGTGTGTGTATGCATGTGTGTATCGATGTTTGTGCGTGTTTGTGTGTGTATGCATGTGTGTATCGATGTTTGTGCGTGTTTGTGTGTGTATGCATGTGTGTATCGATGTTTGTGCGTGTTTGTGTGTGTATGCATGTGTGTATCGATGTTTGTGCGTGTTTGTGTGTGTATGCATGTGTGTATCGATGTTTGTGCGTGTTTGTGTGTGTATGCATGTGTGTATCGATGTTTGTGCGTGTTTGTGTGTGTATGCATGTGTGTATCGATGTTTGTGCGTGTTTGTGTGTGTATGCATGTGTGTATCGATGTTTGTGCGTGTTTGTGTGTGTATGCATGTGTGTATCGATGTTTGTGCGTGTTTGTGTGTGTATGCATGTGTGTATCGATGTTTGTGCGTGTTTGTGTGTGTATGCATGTGTGATGATGTTTTATGCATTGTGTATCGATTTTGTGCGTGTTTGTGTGTGTATGCATGTGTGGTATCGATGTTTGTGCGTGTTTGTGTGTGTATGCATGTGTGTATCGATGTTTGTGCGTGTTTGTGTGTGTATGCATGTGTGTATCGATGTTCTGTGTGTGTATGCATGTGTGTGTATCGATGTTTGTGCGTGTTTGTGTGTGTATGCATGTGTGTATCGATGTTTGTGCGTGTTTGTGTGTGTATGCATGTGTGTATCGATGTTTGTGCGTGTTTGTGTGTGTATGCATGTGTGTATCGATGTTTGTGCGTGTTTGTGTGTGTATGCATGTGTGTATCGATGTTTGTGCGTGTTTGTGTGTGTATGCATGTGTGTATCGATGTTTGTGCGTGTTTGTGTGTGTATGCATGTGTGTATCGATGTTTGTGGCGTGTTTGTGTGTGTATGCATGTGTGTATCGATGTTTGTGCGTGTTTGTGTGTGTATGCATGTGTGTATCGATGTTTGTGCGTGTTTGTGTGTGTATGCATGTGTGTATCGATGTTTGTGCGTGTTTGTGTGTGTATGCATGTGTGTATCGATGTTTGTGCGTGTTTGTGTGTGTATGCATGTGTGTATCGATGTTTGTGCGTGTTTGTGTGTGTATGCATGTGTGTATCGATGTTTGTGCGTGTTTGTGTGTGTATGCATGTGTGTATCGATGTTTGTGCGTGTTTGTGTGTGTATGCATGTGTGTATCGATGTTTGTGCGTGTTTTGTGTGTGTATGCATGTGTGTATCGATGTTTGTGCGTGTTTGTGTGTGTATGCATGTGTGTATCGATGTTTGTGCGTGTTTGTGTGTGTATGCATGTGTGTATCGATGTTTGTGCGTGTTTGTGTGTGTATGCATGTGTGTATCGATGTTTGTGCGTGTTTGTGTGTGTATGCATGTGTGTATCGATGTTTGTGCGTGTTTGTGTGTGTATGCATGTGTGTATCGATGTTTGTGCGTGTTTGTGTGTGTATGCATGTGTGTATCGATGTTTGTGCGTGTTTGTGTGTGTATGCATGTGTGTATCGATGTTTGTGCGTGTTTGTGTGTGTATGCATGTGTGTATCGATGTTTGTGCGTGTTTGTGTGTGTATGCATGTGTGTATCGATGTTTGTGCGTGTTTGTGTGTGTATGCATGTGTGTATCGATGTTTGTGCGTGTTTGTGTGTGTATGCATGTGTGTATCGATGTTTGTGCGTGTTTGTGTGTGTAATGCATGTGTGTATCGATGTTTGTGCGTGTTTGTGTGTGTATGCATGTGTGTATCGATGTTTGTGCGTGGTTTGTGTGTGTGTTTATGCATGTGTGTATCGATGTTTGTGCGTGTTTGTGTGTGTATGCGTGTGGCGTAGTTATGTATGTGTGTATATTGTGTACGGTCATATATTGTATTTAAATATATTGTATACATGTGGGAGTATATCTGACATTGTATGTATAGACATGGGCTATGATCCGACCTCGACCACTCTGTCTGTCCAATACTGAAAGTTGGTCAATCATCTGAATGACAACCAAAGTAGGCTTGGAGTATGAGTATGATCATAGTTAGAATGTATACCATATTAAATATACATATTGTATACTATGCAAATTAGGTTTAGAGCGTGTATGAGTATGTTCCTTTGTTGTGTATTTAAATATATTGTATACATGTGGGAGTATATTTTATTTTAAATTTGCAATAGGTATATGAGTGCAAAATGAATGTTTACAATTTATATGAGTATGAACGTTGGTGTACATTGTATATGTTGTATATATTGGGGTGGGTGCTTGGGCACATACAACTTCATGGGCAATGATCCGACCCCGTCCACTCTGTCTGTCAAATATTGGAAGTCAGTCAAGCATCTTAATGACGTCGCAAAGTAGGTTTGGAGTATGAGTATGATCGTATGTTGAATGTATACCGTATTGAATATACATTTTTTCTATTTTGCAAAGTAGGTTTGGAGTGTGAGTATGGTCATATTTTGTATGCATATTTTATATACATATTTTATATTATGCAAAATAGGTTTGGATTGTGAGTATGGTCATATTTTGTGTGCATATCTTACTGGCACGAACATGTAACGTTTGTAAAATCCAGCGGTCTTTTTGATGGGGTTTGTTAACATTTGATGTTACACATTTAACGTCTTTGTCCAGAGGAATATGATTTGACGTTACTCATTTGCCATTTGTATTTTAATAAAATCTATTAACGCAACTGAATGTTTCTACTTGAACATGTTACACTGGTTCATGGTCTGTTTTAAATAGAACAATACAGCCTTGTGATAATATTGTGTACCGGTTCTCAGGAGTATGGTGTAGCTAGTAGTGTTTGTACTTCCTGTACCGTATATACTCTGTCTGCAGAAGGTGAGCAGCCTGAAAGCTGATACCGTAGACAATGTACCATTATCAAAAATCCCCTTTTTAGTGCAAAAGCGCAAAAACTGCGCGCTACGCCCACAGGGGGTTGAAAAACTGCGCGAAACGCACAGTGGGGTTCAAAAAGCGTGCGCGAAATCGCGCTGCCGTGCACGCTTTGTAGTACCCTGGTTTGAGGGGTTGCGAGCGACAGCAACTGGTTGATCTCCAATGTAGTGTAACCTGTACTTCATCACCCTTCTACACTCAGGTCACTAAAGTACAAGCACACCGCCTTCTGGGCCCAACTGAATCAGCTCCGGTGTAGTGCAACCTGTACTTCGTCACCCTTCTCAGGTCACTGAAGTACAAGCACACTGCCTTCAGGGCCCTACTGAATCAGCTCCAATGTAGTGTAACCTGTACTTCATCACCCTTCCACAACCAGGTCACCAAAGGTACAAGCACACTACCTTCTAGTCCTAACTGAATCAGCTCCGATGTAGTGCAACCTGTACTTCGTCACCCTTCTCAGGTCACTGAAGTACAAGCACACTGCCTTCAGGGCCCTACTGAATCAGCTCCAATGTAGTGTAACCTGTACTTCGTCACCCTTCCACAACCAGGTCACCAAAGGTACAAGCACACTACCTTCTAGTCCTAACTGAATCAGCTCCGGTGTAGTGCAACCTGTACTTCGTCACCCTTCTCAGGTCACTGAAGTACAAGCACACTGCCTTCAGGGCCCTACTGAATCAGCTCCAATGTAGTGTAACCTGTACTTCATCACCCTTCCACAACCAGGTCACCAAAGGTACAAGCACACTACCTTCTAGTCCTAACTGAATCAGCTCCGGTGTAGTGCAACCTGTACTTCGTCACCCTTCTCAGGTCACTGAAGTACAAGCACACTGCCTTCAGGGCCCTACTGAATCAGCTCCAATGTAGTGTAACCTGTACTTCATCACCCTTCCACAACCAGGTCACCAAAGGTACAAGCACACTACCTTCTAGTCCTAACTAAATCAGCTCCGATGTAGTGTAACCTGTACTTCCTCACTCATCTCAGGTCATCGAAGTACAAGCACACCACCTTCTAGGCACAACTGAATCAGCTCCGATTTAGTGTAACCTGTACTACATCACCCTTCTCAGGTCACCGAAGTACAAGCACACCACCTTCTGGGCCCAACTGATTGAGCTCCGATTTAGTGTAACCTGTACTTTGTCACCCTTCTCAGGTCACTGGAGTACAAGCACACCGCCTACCGGTCCTAATTGATTGAGCTCCGATGTAGTGTAACCTGTACTTTATCACCCTCCCACAGGTCACCGAAGTACATCCACACCACTTTCTGGGCACAACTTCTTGAGCTGCAGAAGCGGAACCCAGCCATCGGGGCATGGCACGAGACGTACAGCGTGCCAGCATGGGGAGGGTATGAGACCGTTTACACCAATATGCCGCGCACTTTGCTTGGGGCAGCGGTGGGTGCTGAGTATATCCCAATAACGAAGGATATGGCGACAGCTAAGGCACGCATGGCAGAGGCCACCAGTGCATGCCCCTTCATGCCCTCCAAGTGATCTAGGATTTGAATTTGAATTTTGACATGGCTTTTCAGCTTTGTGGGTGCTGAGTATATCCCAGTTACAAAGGATATGGTGACAGCTAAGGCACGCATGGCAGAGGCCACAAGCGCATGCCCCTTCATGCCCTCCACCTGATCTAGAATTTGAATTTGAATTGCTACATGGTTTTCCAGTGTATAACCCTTCATGCCCTTAAAGTGATGTATAATTTGATTTGAATTGTTGCATGGTTTTCCAGTCAACCTAGCTCAGGCCACCAGGGCATGTCCCTTCATGCCCTCAACCTGATCTAGAATTTGAAACTGTATTCATTGTTAGCGGATTAGATGGAACGAGAGACGACAGAGATACGAAGTGAAGTTAGTAAGGATGAAGTTACGATGTAGACGCGTCAACCTAAGACGCGATATTCTAAGACCTGTCAATCACTTAAAAGGTTTAGGTTACATACATCTGACGACAGTCAAGATGGACCTGGAGGGGCCACGACCACTCGTGACAGTAGGGCAACATGTAACATGCTGACATTTAATTTGAACCCTTATTATTGTAGGGGAGTCTTCGTTTATAGGTTTTGCCGTTTTCCAGGTTTTCTTTGATTTCAGTCTTTACAATTTACAGTCTGTGCAAATTTCAATCTCAGACGACCCTGCTTTTAATTAAATACCGGTATATGCTTATAAGCCTACAATACAGGGTACATTATATTAGATTTAAGCCTATTGAGCTACTTCTCAATAAGAATCAACAGAAAGATTAGGAGGTCTCAAAATTAACTTAGCCCTTACAATGATTTTTCACATTTATTTCTTGTATGGAACATAACACTATGCATGGGTGCAATTCACATCCCTGTGCCATGTGCACGTGCCTGACCCCCAGCCAATCCAAATATAGAAGGCTCCTCTCCCTTTCTGATGACTCAATTACAAAACAAATGTCGCAACACATCAAAACAAGACCAAAATAGGAACCCATGGACGCGTGTCTTCATTGACATTATCTACAAGTGGTATGGTGAGTTATACCTGAGCATGAAAACATACCAATAAAGTTACCAGGCCATGCTGTTGTGGCCATGTACTATGCATGAATTACTACCCACACCCCCAAAACCACACATCCATGAACATCCCATACGCACTGAGACCCCCTTGGATCTATTGTGGCATGTCATGGGGTAGTAGGCCGCAGGCCTTACACTCTTGTAACATGCAACACCTAACATTGCTCTAGCATTCAAGGCCTTTGGCATGCAACAACTCGCCGCTGCCCCAAAATACGCACCTCTTAGCTTTCCACATGTCAAGGTTCTGCCACCGCCAACCACTCCCGCGAGCACCAGGAAGATTTCCCTGTAGATAGCCGTCAACTAGGGCGCACTAACTATCAAAAATAGGCAGTGTGGGATTCGGAATTCGAATTATTCGCCGTTAGTTCAATTGTGCAACGACACGGTAACTTAATTTTGGCACCCCCTAGATGTACTGGTATTGTACCCTTAGTAATGGTGAATCTCTGGCCACCAATTTACATGGAGGTGTGGGACCTTGGAAACTTTAACCAGTTATCTGTAACAAAGTGGAGAAGGTCCTATTCTCCAATCATCTTTTAATGTAGCACCAAGTCGTCAGAGACGCGCCCTAGACTTAAAAGCTTTCTACGGTAGTTTCTTTTAAAGTAGGTGCAGGGACTGCAATACTCGGGACAGAGGTATAAAGATAAGTAGGGGTAGGAGGGGGGGTCTTAGCGTCTTACAGCAAACAGCCCGAAAATAAATCCCGGATTTTTAGCCCTAACTATCTAGAGGTGAGGAGAAGAGAAATAGCACATTGTCGTGGCTGGAAACGGCACGCAACGGTAACAGAGGGATGGGGGTACGAGTACCAGGTCTAGCAGGAACAGTACGACAAGAGCTAAAAGGATATCTCTTTCATCTGCGAATTGGTTGAAGCCTCTGATATTATTGCTAGCTAGCTAGTTTTCAATCCACCCAAGTCTTGGTACGTGAGTGGTACTTGACACTGCTGCATGATGATGATGATGATGATGACTTTGATGACTTTGATGAGGAGCATTTGGTGGGGGTGGAGAAGGTGGAACTGAGGATTAGCCCACGCATTGCAAAGCAGCGCAGCAAGGTTTCTGTGCCCCAAGAGGGCAGGGCGTGGTTTTTGTGCCACAGAGTTTGGACAGACCCATCCATGATTTTTGCCATAGTCTGTTTTTCTACTTACATATTTATTCCCTCCAATGTAACGTGTAGATATAATAACACGGCGATCCCTGTTCGCTCCCGCAGTTATGAGCTGCTTCATCATGATCTCATCATGGTCAGATCATATACAATCGCCACAAAGGTCAGTAGGATGCATAACGTCACTCTCGTACACACGTGGCACTTTTCTGGGTTGTTTTGGCTAAGATTGGCTCAATTAGTTGTTCCTATTAGGGCTAATTTAGCTAGTAGCCCTAGAAGCCTAAAGATAGGCGTACGTAGATCTTGCGAGCTAGAAGAGAAATGGCAGTAGCAGTACATACAGTACAGCAACTGTAGTTGACAGAGTAGTAGGCGGCTTTGCCAATTGCCACTGCCGGACAAGCGGTACAAAGTCCCGTGAACACTTAGACCGAGAGTGCACTTGACCTTGACGCGTAAGTCAAACTATTAAATTTCTTTCTATTTCTTCCTTCCATTCTTTTCTTTCGATGTTCCATTTGTTCCATTTGCATCCGCTCCATGCCGAAAATGGCTGCATTCTCTTCAGCCTTCTCGTACACCAACTCAGGGTTGGAGATCATGTCTCCAGGAGTAGCCTCCAAGAACTTGGTGCTCAAGGCATAGCATCTCCCCGGATAGCGATGGATGCAGAGCATGGCCTGAAGAGGCGGGGGCGGGGTGGGGAGGGAGATGAGCGGGTGGATGAGAAGGCGGGCAGATAGGTGGGTGGACAAGGTATGGTGGACATGGTATGGTGGACTAATGAACATGGTATGGCGCATACATGTTTCGTGATATTAAAGCCACGGGCACATTTGGAGTCCAGTAGGGCACCAGGAAAAATGCCAACCACACCATCAATATCATATCAATATCATATCAATAATATCATATCAACCTCATCATCAATATCATATCAATATCAATCGATCATCACCATCATTAGCTACTTCTCGCTCCAAAAAGGCTAGGGATTCAATTTTCTATCACGCGCCAACTGTACCACAGTAAAAAAAATACATGGGTCTGGTTAAAGTAGTCAGAAATGCCCCCCCCCCCCCCCCCCCCCCCCCCCCCCCTCCCCTCCGAACCCCACGGGCTCGACGCTTCGCGCTCCACGGGGTTTGGGGGGGCAGAGCGTCCCAGTGGAGTAGCACCGAGTAACTCAATTTGCAAGGCAGACGAAACAAACTGCAAACAAAACAACTTCATGCCTCTTTGCAGCCTCCTCGAGCAATTTATTCAGACTGGTCTTGTTAACGTGCAGCATAAATGCATTTCAATCACACACACACACACACACACATGTAAACAAAGGCCCCATGGTTAGTTAGGGATCGACAAATCGTATGATACTGACCAAAGGCCAGTACCGGTATAATATCATATGATACCATACAAATTGCATCATATGATATTGTATGTAAATGGTAACTTTAGCCTAGTCAGACTGCCGGCATCATTTGATATCATATGATGGAATGATATCATATGCAATCATGTTGCCGTTCCCTATCCATAGGCCTTGGTACAGATTAAAAAATGCATTCCGTACCTTGATGATAGTTCCTTCTTTGAGCACTTCCTTCAGGTCGTCCACTCTTGTATGACTGAACTGGCTAATGTGCAGCAGAATTACGTTTCCATCGCCAATGTGAACGAAGGCACCATAGGGCTTGATCGACTCGACGAAACCGCTAACAACATCTCCAATCTGGAGAGCCCTCATGGTTTCGACCTGCCTGGTTATGGCCTCAAGTCTAAAGGCCATTTTGTTGGACATCAAAAGGCTCTCACGCTCCTATGAGGTGATGGCAGTGTGTCTGGTAATGCGTGTCCTTGTGTTTTGTAGCTGGTGATGGCCCAAGTGTGAGTAATGATATTTGCTTGTGTGAGATGGGAGATGGGAGATGATATAGCGAAAGACACACACACACATAAACACACACACGCACACACACACATAAACGTACACACACGTAGTGGGTATGATTGTGGGTGGATGGGATGGATGGGCGATGCTTGATCGTTGATAGTAGGGAGGGGTTAGGACTAGATGTACTCTGTGGTAGGCCCAGATTGTAAACCTTAAACCCTAAATCCCCGTTCCGACAAATGGCTCAATAGTTGAGCTCCTAGATAGAATGAAGAAGTTGCCAGGTTCGAATCCCCACGGGTGCGATTTTGTGTTCGCGGTCGCTGTCAACCGCCATGGTAGCTTTGTCCAGGTAAAGTTGCAGCCCGTCCCCTACCGCTGTAAGACGGGACTTCCTTAATACCACGCCCCACCAGGCGTTATCATTACTGTAAACCCTAAACCCTAAGTATGATGACTGAAGGTAGCCAAACTACAGTAGTATGCTGAAAAGCTGAATGAAATCAATGGCAAAGGATGTCATAGTGAGCACAGTGAGCAAGCAAAACTGGTACGTGGAGGCATGGGCAGGGGGAGTTGGGAAGTTATTTTTAGAATGCCTATGCCGGAAGTTTGTGTAATCTTTGTAATCTACCTTCCCCCCCCCTATTCCCCCCCAGAAAGGCCCATATCTCCTTCAGCAATTATAATAAGGGGGTCAAAGTAGGGTGGAAAGCGATGCTCTCGACGAGCTTCATCAATTTGTGGTTTTATATTTGGATTTGAGCAAAGTTTTACATGGCCAAGCACACACGCTTTCCTAGCCCTAATTCGAGCTGACCTCGCAAGTTTTTGGTCCTTGAGAAATTAAAGGTGTTGTTAAGCCTAAGTTGCATGTTGAAGTACCCTCCATATACATATACCCAACAAGTTTGGAAAGGAAATATTTAGTTTATGGTTTGGCCCAACCTTCACACTTGGCATACTTAGAACCTGTGGAGGTCCTCTCCGCCCCCTCCCCACCCACCACCCACCCACCATCGCTCTCGTCCCCACCCTCATGCGCCCCACCCACCCTCACCCACCCACCCCCACCCTTCCATCGATCTCTCACCCACAAAAAGGAAAACACTGCTTGCTGCCCTCACCTCATCAACCACAAAAAGGAAAACACTGCTTGCTGCCCTCACCTCATCAACCACAAAAAACTTGGCGGGAAGCTCGGATCCAATCAGGGTATGAAAGGTCTCAATGGTCCAAGGCACACGATAACGGGGTGAGTAGGAAAGTTGGCCTGGATGTTCTCCATGACTAGGATTGATGGCCTGCAGGCAGATCAGAGTACAGGGGGTGTTACAAATGTGGTGTGGTGTGGTATTGGCGTGGTGTGGGTGAATGCCAAGTGGGATTGATGGCCTACAGGCAGATCAGAGCAAATGGGGTGTTACCAGATTGGTGTGGTGTGGCGTGATGTGGCGTGATGCGGTGTGGTGTAGTGTGGTGTGGTGTGGTGTAGTGTTGTGTGGTGTGGTGTGGTGTGGTGTGAGGTGGTGTGGTGTGGTGTTGTGTTGTGTTGTGTGGGGTGGTGTGATGTTGTGTGGTGTGGTGTGGTGTGGTGTGGCGTGTTGTGGTGTGGTGTGGGGCGGGTGATATGGTGTGCTGTGGCGTGGTGTGGTGTGGTGTTGTGTGGCGTGTGGTGAGTTGGTGTTGTGTGCAGGCAGATAAGAGCACAGGGGTGAGTTCAAATGGCGGTGGGAGGTGCGAATCGACCCGGGTCGATCGTGCAACTGTGGTCGTGGGGTGGTGGTGGGGGGTGGTGGTGGGGGTGGGGATGCTGATGGAATACGTCCTACTCCATTAGCTGAAGGGGTGTCCAAGCACCAACCAAACCGCAGTCCAAGCACCAACCAGACACTAGCCAAACACCAACCAAACAGAAGGTCGTCCAAACATCAACCCAACAGCAGGTCGCCAAACACCAACCAAACACCAATCCAACAGAAGGTCGTCCAAACACCAACCAAACACAAACCAACCACCAACCACCATATGACTCACAGGTTCGATGTGGCTGAGAGGGATGAAGGGCTTAAAGGGGTGTCCAAGCAAGCACCAACCAAACCGCAGTTCAAGGCCCAACCAAGCACCAACCAAATACCAACCAAATACCAACCAATACCATCAACCAAATCCAAGCCAAATACAACCAACCGCAGTCCAAGGCCCATACCAAATACCAACCAAACCGCAGTCCAAGCCCCCCAAGCCAAGCACCAACCAAGCAGTCCAACCCATACCAACCAACCCGCAGTCCAAGGCCCAAGCACCAACCAAATACCAACCAAACCGCAGTCCAAGGCCCAACCAAGCACCAACCAAATACCAACCAAACCGCAGTCCAAGGCCCAACCAAGCACCAACCAAATACCAACCAAATACCAACCAAACCGCAGTCCAAGGCCCAACCAAGCACCAACCAAATACCAACCAAACCGCAGTCCAAGGCCCAACCAAGCACCAACCAAATACCAACCAAACCGCAGTCCAAGGCCCAACCAAGCACCAACCAAATACCAACCAAACCGCAGTCCAAGGCCCAACCAAGCCAACCAAATACCAACCAAACCGCAGTCCAAGGCCCAACCAAGCACAACAAATACCAACCAAACCGCAGTCCAAGGCCCAACCAAGCACCAACCAAATACCAACCAAACCGCAGTCCAAGGCCCAACCAAGCACCAACCAAATACCAACCAAACCGCAGTCCAAGGCCCAACCAAGCACCAACCAAATACCAACCAAAACCCCGCAGTCCAAGGCACCAAGCACCAACCACCCAAGCATCCAAGGCCCAACCAAGCATACCAACCAACCAACCGCCAGTCCAAGCCCAACCAAGCACCAACAAATAACCAACCAAATACCAACCAAACCGCATCCAAGGCCCAACCAAGCACAACCAAACAATACCAACCAAACCGCAGTCCAAGGCCCAACCAAGCACCAACCAATACCAACCAAACCGCAGTCCAAGGCCCAACCAAGCACCAACCAAGCACCAACCAAATACCAACCAAACCGCAGTCCAAGGCCCAACCAAGCACCAACCAAATACCAACCAAACTGCAGTCCAAGGCCCAACCAAGCACCAACCAAGTCCATACCAACCAAACCGCAGTCCAAGGCCCAACCAAGCACAACCAACCATACCAACCAAACAAAGCAATACGCAGTCCAAGGCCCAACCAAGCACCAACCAAATACCAACCAAACCGCAGTCCAAGGCCCAACCAAGCACCAACCAAATACCAACCAAATACCAACCAAACCCAAATCAACCAAACCGCAGTCCAAGGCCCAACCAAGCACCAACCAAATACCAACCAAATACCAACCAAACCGCAGTCCAAGGCCCAACCAAGCACCAACCAAATACCAATTAAATACCAACCAAACCGCAGTCCAAGGCCCAACCAAGCACCAACCAAATACCAACCAAACCGCAGTCCAAGGCCCAACCAAGCACCAACCAAATACCAACCAAACCGCAGTCCAAGGCCCAACCAAGCAAAACCAACCAACCAAACCGCAGTCCAAGGCCCAACCAAGCACCAACCAAATACCAACCAAACCGCAGTCCAAGGCCCAACCAAGCACCAACCACAATACCAACCAACCAAACCGCAGTCCAAGGCCCAACCAAGCACCAACCAAATACCAACCAAACCGCAGTCCAAGGCCCAACCAAGCACCAACCAAATACCAACCAAATACAGTCGCAACCAAACCGCAGTCCAAGGCCCAACCAAGCACCAACCACCAAATACCAACAAATACCAACCAAACCAGCAGTCCAAGGCCAACCAAGCACAACAAACCAAATACCAACCAAACCGCAGTCCAAGGCCCAACCAAGCAACCAACCAAATACCAACCAAACCGCAAGTCCAAGGCCCAACAAGGCCCCACCAAAACCGCACTCAAGGCCAACCAACCAACAAAATACCAACCACCAACCGCAGTCCAAAGGCCAAAACCAAGCCCAACCACCAAACCAAACCGCAGTCCAAGGCCAACCAGCAAACAAATACCAATTATACCAACAACCGCAGCCAAGGCCCAACCAGCACAGCACAACCAACCAATTACCAACCAAACCAACCGCAGTCCAAGGCCAACCAAGCACCACCAAATACCAACCAAATACCAACCAAACTGCAGTCCAAGGCCCACCAACCAAGCCATACCAACAAAATACCAACCAAATACCAACCAAAACCGCAGTCCAAGGCCAACAAGGCAGCCACAGCACCAACCCCTACACCGTTACCACCAAGACGGTCCAAGTCAACCACGCACCAACCAAATAACAACCCAACCAAACCGCAGTCAACCATAACCGCAGGGCCAACCAAGCAACTCACCAAATACCAAACCAAATACAAGGCCCAACCATAAACCATACCAACCAAATACAACCAAAGCAGGTCCCAATTTCAACCATACCAACCAACCGGATGAGTCCAACCAAAACCAAATATCCAAAACCAAGGCCCCAACCAAACCGCCACCAAACCATAAAACCAAGCACCAGTACCCAAATACAACCAACCGCAGTCCAAGGCCGCACCAACAAATACCAATTAAATACCAACCAAACGCGAGTCCCAATCACAGGCCAAACAAGCACCAAATACCAACATTACCAATAGCAACAACACCAAACCGCAGTACCAAGGCCCAACCAAAATACAATAAAGACAAAAGAACCCAAACCAAACCGCATCCAAGCCCAACCAAGATCCAACCAAATACTCAATTTAAATACCAACCACCAACCCAAGCCCAACAAACCAAATACACAACCACACAAATCCAAACCGCTCCAGCAGTGCCAATGTGCCCAACTACCCACCACCGCAGTCAAGTAGATAGGGACAGTCCAAGGGCCCAACCAACGCACCAACCATCCCAATACCAACCAATACCGCGAACCAAAACCAACAAATAATCCAACCAAACAAGCACCAACCAAATACCAACCAAAAAAACGACCTATAGTCCAAGGCCCAACGTAAGCACAGATCCAACCCAAACCACAGTCCAAGCACAATACCAAATACCAACCAAACCGCAGTCCCACAGGACCAAGGCCCAACCAAAGCCAACCAAATACCAACCAAACACAGCCCTCCAAGGCCCGCAAGCCCAAAAATCAACCCAATACCAAAAGTCCAAGGCCAACCAGCACCAACCAAATACCAACAAACCGCAGTCCAAGGCCCAACCAAGCACCAACCAAATCCAGTTCTCAAATCCAGTCCAAGGCTACAACCAAACCCAGCGTCCAAATACCTAACCAACGCACCAATAAACCGCACCAACCCAAATACCAACCAAAACGCGTCAAGGCCCAATACCAAGCTAATCCCACAATACCAAATATACCAACCCAAACCGCAGTCCAAGGCCCAATCCAAGCCAACCAAGCAACAAACCAAATACCAAAACCAAACCGCATCTCAGGAAGTCCAATCCAACCAAGCACCAACCAATCTATCTCTCTCTAACCAAACGCACAGGTTACCAAGGCCCAACCAAGCCTACCAACACATAAATACCAAAACCGCAGTCCAGGCCAACAGCACCAACAAGCACCAACAATACTAACCCAAACCGCGTAGTCCAAGGCCCAACCAAGCACCAACCAAATAGCCAACCAAAACTGCAGTCCAAAGCGGACCCAACCATAGCACCAACCAAATTACACAAACTCCAGTCAAGGCTAACCAACCAAACCGTTCCAAGGCACCACAAGCACCAACCAAATTACCAACCAAACCGTGCAGACTCCCTATAAGACCCAACCAAGCACCAACCAAACCGTCAGTCTCAATTAGGCCAACCACAGCACAACCAAATTACCAACCAATACCAAACCAAACCTCAGTCCAAGGCCCAACCAAGCAAACCAAACGCAGGTCCACGGCCCACAAGCAGCCAACCATAATACCAACCAAACCGGCCATCCAGGCACTCCAACCAGAGCACCAACCCAAAAGACCAACCAAATCCAACCAAAACCGCTAGTCCAAGCCCACCAAGCACATCACCAATACCAACCAACCGCAGTAGGGCCCCACCAAGCACCAACTCAATGAATCAACCAAACCGCATCCAAGGGACCAAAGCACCATAACAAATACCAATCCGAAACCGCAGTCCAGCCCAAACCAAGCACAATCCAAATACCAACAACGCAGTCCAGGCTTGACCAACACCAAACCAAATCAGCACCAACCGACAGTCCAAAGCCAAAGCATCCAATAAATTACCAAAGCAAACCAAACGCTTAGTCCAAGCCCAACAGGCAGACCAAATACCAACCAAACGCAAGTCAACCAGAACAAATACCAAAAATCCAACAAAATTAACCAACCAAACCGCAGTCCAAGGCCCAACCAATGGCAGGTGCAACCAAGCAACCAAAGCTAACCAAAATCGCAGTCAAGGCCCACACCAAGCTACAATACCAACAAACATACCAACCGAAACCGCAGTCAGGCCAAGCACAACCAATACCAACCAAATACCAACCAAACCGCAGTATAGCACCAAAACCTATTACCAACCAAACCGCAGTCCAAGGCCCAACAAGCACTCAAATCCAAATACAATAACCAAACCAACGCGCAGTCCAAGCCCCGACCAAGCAGACCAACCAGAATATCAACCAAACGCGCTCTGGCCCAACCAAGCACCAACACCAATACCAATTAAATACGCAACCACAACGCAGTCCAAAGGCCCAACCAAGCACCAACCAAATACCAACACAAACAACAGTCCAAGGCCCAACAAGCATCAACAAAAGAATACCAACAAAATACCAACAAACCGCAGCAAAGGCCCAACCAAGCACAACCCAATATAACCAACCAAAATACCACCAAACCGCCAGACCAAACCAGGGCCCAACCCATCTTCAAGGACCAAAAGCATCAACCAAATACAACAAATACCACCAACCAAACGCGATCCAAGGCAAGCACCAACCAAACTCAACCAACCACCGCAGTCCAAGCCCACCAAGCCCAAGGCCCAACCAAGCCAACCACCAATGCACCAACCAAATACTCAACCAAACCATGTCCCAAGGCCAACCAAGCACCCAACCAAAATACCAACCAAGATCACCAACCAAACTGCAGTCCAAGAACCAGCACCAACCAAATACCAACCAATACCTACCAACTCAAATAACTCAACCGAATTACGCTATCCAATGGCCCAACCAAGCTATCCAAAGCTAATACTTAAATACCACAACCCAACTGCAGCTCCAAGGCCCAAACCAAGCACCAACCAAATAACCAACCAAACCGTCGCGCAGTCCAAGTCCAACAATCCAAACCAACGCAGTACAAGGCCTTACAAGCCACCAACAAGCACCAACCAAATACCAAATACCAACCAACCCGCAAGTCCAAGGCCCAACCAAGCACAACCAAATACCAAACCGAAATACCAACAAACCGCAGTCCCCAAGGCCCAACCAAGCACCAAACCAAAATACCACGCAACATACACAACAACCGCAGACTAACGGCCAACCAAGCCCCAACCCAAATACCAACCAATACCAACCAAACCGGGCTAGTCCAAGGCCCAACCAAGCACCAACCAAAATACTTCCAATTTAAATACAACCAAACCGCAGTCAAGGCCCAACCAAGCACCAACCAAATACCAACCAAACGCAGTCCAAGGCCCAACCAAGCATCAACACCAAATACAACAAAATCAAGCCAACTGCACAACCGCCATCCAAGGCGCCAACCAAGCATCAACCATACCAAATACCAAAAGCCCAATTTACACCAAACCGCAGTCCAAGGCCCAACCAAGCATCAACCAGCACATATACCAACCAAATAATACAACCCACCACCGAGAATACCCAAGGCCCAACACAAGCGCAGTCACAAAACCAACCAAACCGCAGTCCAAGCCCAACCAAGCACAACCAAATACAACCAAACCAAATACAAGCTAAACCGCAATCCAAGGCCCAATCCATAGCACAATACCAAGCCATACGACAGACCAAATACCAACCAAAACTGACTCCAAGGCCCAACCAAGCACCAACAAATATCCAATCCAAATACCAAACCAACCGCAGTCCAAGGCCCAACCAAGGCACCAACCAAATACGAACAAATGCAGTCCAGAGGCCCAAACACCAAGCACCAACCAAACCGCAGCATCCAAGGCCGAACAACAGCAGCACCCAACCAAATAAAACCAGCATAGCCATACCGCAGTCCAAGGCCCAACCAAGCACCAAACCAGATAACAAAGCTAGGCCAACCAACCAACGCATCATAACAAGGCCAACCAAGCTACTTCACCAAAATACCAACCAATACCAATCCTCCATATGGCACTCAAGCACCAAATATCCACCAACCAAAATGCCGCAGTCCAAGCCCAACCAAGCACCAACCAAAATTTACCAACAGAATCCAAATAACCAAAACCGCAGTCCAAAGGCCCAACAGCACAACAATTAGGCCAAGCAAATTACCAACCAAATACCAACAAACCACCAACCAGCGAGCACCAATCTCTCCACACTCAACCAAACACGCAGTACCACGGGCCCACCACCAAGCACCAAACCATTGCACCATACCAACAAATACCACCAAACCGCAGTCCATCGCCCAACCATCAAATCCAGCAATCAACGCAAATACCAAACCAAAACGCAAGTCCAAGGCCCAACAAGCACAAACCAGCACCAACTCAAATACCAAAAACCGCAGTCCAAGGCCCAACCAAGCACCAAACCAAATACCAATCAAACCGCAGTCCATAAGGCGGCCCCGACCCAAAGCACCAAACAAAGCACCAACAAATACCAACCACAAACCGCAGTCCAAGGCCCAACCAAGCACAACCAATCTCCACCAATACCAACCAAACCGAGTCCAAGCCCAACCAAGGCACCAAACAAAATACCAACGCAAATACCAACTCAAGCAGTCCAAAGGCCCAACCAAGCACCAACCAGACAACAAATACCAAACCAAATACACGCAAACGCAGTCCAAGGCCCAACCAAGCAGCCAACCAAATACCAACCAAAATCAAACCAAACGCAGCGAAGCCCAACCAAGCACCAAACCCACCAAATACCAACCAATCACCGCAGTCCAAGGCCCAACCAAGCACCCGCAACCAAATACCAACCAAATACCAACGCAAACCGCAGTCCAAGCCCAACCAAGCACCAAGAACCAAATACACCAAAGACGCAGTCCAAGGCCTAACAAGCACCAACCAAATACCAACTCAAATACCAACCAAACCAACAGTTCTAAGGCCCAACAAGCACCAACCAAGCAACCACAACACTACCAAACCCAAGAGGTTGTCCAAACTCTAACCAGACAGAAGGTCGTCCACACGCACCAACCACAACATTATAAGACTCACAGGTTCGATCTGGCTGAGAGGGATGAAGGCCTTAAAGGTGTCGTACTTGACACAGAGGCCTCCCTTGTTGACTGACTCCACTGTGCAGAGCACAGTCACGTCCTCTTCCTGCATCTGACGCATGCGACGCCACCTGAGGGCCACGGTGGCATATTGTGTGCGGTGGGGGGTGGGGGGTGGGGGTGGGGTGAGTGTGGGGGGAAGAGTGTATGTGTGTGGTGTGTGTGTTGTGTGTTGCGTGTGTGTGTGTGTGGGGGGGGGGGGGGGGGGGAGGGGCGGAGGGGGGGGGGGGGGGGGGGGGGGGGGGGGTACTTGACAGAGAGCTCCTTATTTACCAGGACGTCACTGTGCAGAGCACACTCACATCTCCTCCTGGCATCTGAACGCATGCGACGCACCTGGAGGGCCAGCGGTGGCCTATGTGGGCGGGAATGTGAGAGTGTTGACTGTAAATTGTGTGATGTGTGGTGTGAGTTGTGTGTGTGGGGTGGGATGGGGTGGGGTGTGTGTGGGGGGGAGTGGGTAGGTGTGGGAGTGGGTGGGTGTGGGTGTGGGGGGTGGGTGGGTGAGGAGAGTGTGGTGTGAGTGTGGTGTATGTGTGGTTGGGTGGGTGGGCTGTGGGTGGGTGTGCGTGACACAGAGCTCCTTGTTGACTGACTCAATGTGCAGGCATACTCACTCCTCCTCCTTAGCTGACGCATGCGATGCCACCTTGAGGGCCACGGTGGCCTATGTGTGGGGTGTGTGAGTGTGTGTGTGTGGGGGGGATGTGGTGTGTGGGTGTGGGTGGTGGGTGTTGGTGGTGGTGGTGAGGTGATTGTGGTGGGTGGTGGTGGTGGTGGTGGTGGTGGTGTGGTGGTGTGGTGTTGGTGGTGTTGGTGGGTGTTGGTTGGGTGTTTGGTGTGTTGGTGGGTGGGTGGGGTGGGGTGTGTGGGGGTGGGGTGGGTGGGTGTGTGTGTGGGGGGGGAGGGGGGGGGGATGGTCTGATGATGCACAAATGGCGCATGCGCTGCCACCTTATGGCCACCGTGACCTATGTGTGCAGCAAAAGTGGGGGTAGTCTCAGTTTTGTTTTTTGTTGCTACCCGTCAACCATGACGACCGCCAGTGCGATTCCTGCACAAGAGTAGGCGCACTTAGTAACTATGTGTGGCTGCAGAGTGGTGGTGGTAAGTTTTATTTGTTGTGTACAAGACGTCATAATCGGGCTACTCAATAAACAGATAATATATTGTATTTTCAGCTACTAGCAACAGCTTCTAGGTAGCTCCCTTGAGCTAGCCACTGGGCTAAGCCTGATATTTTCTTCATTATGGCTAGAAACATGCAGATAGACACCTGGACAAAGCAGTTGACGCGCCTGGGAGGCTCAGCAAAGAAAACTCACCTGGTCCTCAATTCTGGCAGGCAGAGGCGGAGGCAGGTGTGAGCTATGGCTCCTTCGGACCAAGATGCCCGAGCCTCTGAATTGCTGAACATGTCACCGGTGTCGGCAGCTTTCACTTGTTGTAGACTCCTAGCCGCACACAATTGGGTTGCACATCTTGATGCCCCCTCCTGATGAGACGGTTGCGTGTGTGTGTGTGTGTGTGTGTTGTGCACATGTTTGTGCCGTGTGTCTGGTCCTGTGTGTCTTAATGTGTCTGTGTGTTTCTGTGTGTGTGTGTCTGTGTGTGTCTGTCTGTCTGTGTAATATGTCTGTCTGTGTATCTGTCTGTCTGTGGTATCTGTCTGTTGTGTGTCTGTCTGTCTGTTGTGCCTGTGTGCCTGTGTGTCCGTGTGGCTGTGGTGGTGTGTTCTGACTGTGTGTGTGTTGTCTGTGTGGTGTCTGTCTCTGTGTGGTGTGTTGTCTGTCCTGTGTGTGTGTGTCTGTGTGTGTATGTCTGTCATGGTCTATCAGTCATCATGTCAATGTCTTCCTGTCTGTCTGTCTGTCTCTCTGTCTGTCTCTCTGTCTGTCTCTCTGTCTGTCTGTCTGTCAGTCGGTCGGCGCTTTGGTCGTCGGTCGGTCCCGGTCGGTCAGTCTGTCTGTCTGTACTGTCTGTCTGTCTGTCCTGTCTGTCTTGTCTGTCTGTCTGTCTGTCTGTCTGTCTGTCTGTCTGTCTCCTGTCTGTCTGACTGTATGTACATATGTAGAAGAAAAAAACAGTTAAAGATGGACATCCACTTACTTGACTTTGGTGAGCCGGAAGGTCTGGCTCCACATCGAAGTCGTGGAGAACCAGTGCAATAATCGTTGGCGAGAATGAGCACGCAATTTTTCCAGATCATAGGTGTAGAATCAGATCTTGGTTGTGGAAGGAGACTAGAACGCAGAGGTTTGGAGCCCGATCTAATGCAGGAAACCATGGTCTCCAGATCTGATTATGCAGGAAACCACTGGTCTCAGATCTATCTACTGTCAGGAAACCACTGGTCCCGAGATCTGATAAATGCAGGAACGCTGGGCTCCTGAGGATATTTCTAAAAGGGAATAGGCTAGGAGGTGTAAGAAGCTTTCTGCGCTGAGACCTGAGAGGCACAGAACACAATGTGTGGTGGTGGGTATGTGTGTGTGGGTGAGTGTGGTGTGTGTGTGGGTGTGTGGGGTGGGGGGGTGGTGGGGGTTGGGGGGGTGGGTGGGTGGGTGGGTGAGTGGGGGGGTGGGGGGGGTGGGGGGGTCCAATAGGTGGAAGTTGGCAGGAAGTAGCAAGTGGCAAGTAGCCAAATACTATAGTTATGTTTTGTCTCCCTGTTTTTTGTCTCCTGTTTTGTCTCCTTTTTTTGTCTCCTGTTTTTGTCTCCTGTTTTTTGTCTCTGTTTTTGTCTCCTATTTTTGTCTCTGTTTTGTCTCCCCTATTTTTGTCTCCCTGTTTTTGTCTTCCGGAAGGCTGTTACGAAGCATTGGAAAGACTGCAAAGCCATACAAATTCAGACAAAATAGGGATGCATGATGGATGTGCCCAACAAAATCAGGATGATCAGGCATGTACAACAATAAGGATGATCAGGAATGTACAACAATCAGGATGATCAGGATGTACAACAATTCAGGTTGAGCAAGATGTACAAGTACAAGTCAGGATGAATCAGGATGCTCTAAAATCAACGGATACAGGAATGTACAACAATCAGGTTGGAGCAAGAATGTACAACAATCATGATGATCAGGGATGCCTAAAATCAGGATAATCAGATGTACAGGCAAATCAGGTTGAGCAAGATGTACAACAATCAGGATGATACAGGATGCTTAAAATAGGAAAATTATCAGGAATGTACAACAATCAGGATGATCAGGATTGTAACAAAATCAGGTTGAGCAAGAATGTACAAGCAATTCAGGATGGATCAGGATGCTCTAAATAGGATGATCAGGAAGTACAACAATCAGGAACTGATCAGGTGTACAAAAAAGGATGATGCAGGAATGTAACAAAAATCATTATAACAAAAATCAGGATGATGATGATGTACAAAAATCAGGATGATCCACGACGTATAAAAAATCATGATAAATAAAAATTATGATGAAATCAGGATGCACAAAATTAGGATGTACAAAACCAGGATGGTGAAAAGAACGTACACAATGGTCCAACGGCTCGCATCTGCAACGAACAATTTCGAAAACATGTGTCACCGCTTGTCAGGAATTCCAGTCCTACAGGTTTGAAATATTTGCAGAGGTGGAATATTTTGGATATTTGAATTTTTTGCTGAGGTGATATTCTGGCTATTGCAGAGCTTTATTTTTATTTTTTTATAAGCTGAAATAATTATTGTCAAGGTAGGTAACCAGGTCCCTTTAGCCTATTTGGCCTAACCACCTGGATGTACGTAACTATACAAAGGTAGGATTTGAACCTGCAACTTCCAGGTTATGAGCCGCCATTGCTAATTTGTCTGGATCACGTACTGATGCATTTTTTTATATCGGCTGTCTGTGGCTTTTAATCGCGAAAAGTCGTCGTATTCAAATCACTTATGCAGTCGAAGTCCGAGCGTGGAGTCCAAGTAAAGTTTCGGCGCCAGCGCTCTGAGCGCACTTCTAAGCGTGGTCGTAACCTTACAGGGCAATCCACCGTCGTCTCGGGCTGGGCGGTCACGAGTCGCCTCTCTTGTGAGATAGGAAATCTCAAGAATCGTCAGCCGCACGATACACG
>CM039464.1:62055857-62144801 GCA_022414725.1 Microglena sp. YARC | reverse complement strand
GCCGAGAGATATAACGCAGTCCAAGGCCACCAAGATCACAAATCACGCACAAGATCCACCAATACCGCAGTCCAAGGCCCAACAACACAGCACGCAACTCAAATACAACCAAACCGCAGTCCAAGCCAACCAAGCACCAACCAATACCAATTAAATACAACAAACGCAGTCCAAGGCCCAACGCAAGCACGCAACGCAATACGCAACCAAGACGCAGTCCAAGGCCATACCAGAGCAGCCAGCCAAATACCAACCAAACCGCAGTCCAAGGCCCGCCAAGCGCACCAACAAAGTTACCAACCAATACCGGCAGTCCAAGGCCCAACAAGCACAACCAAATACCAATTAAATACACCAAACCGCAGTCCAAGGCCCAACCGGAAGGCACCAACCAAAGCACCAACCCAAACCGGCAGGGTCCAAGGCCCAACCAAGCCATCAACAAATACAACAAAACGCAACCGAAACCGTCAGTCAAGGCCCAACCAGAGCACCAACCAAATACAAAACCAATACCAACCAACCGCGCTCCAAGGACCCACCAAGCATCAACCAAATACCAAAACCAAAACAACCAACCGCAGTCCAAGGCCCCACCCAAGCACCAACCAAAAACCAACCAAAACGCAGTCCTAAGGCCATACCAAGCACCAACCAAGCACCAACCAAATAACAACCAAACCGCAGTCCAAGGCCTAACCAGCACGCAACCAAATACCCCCAACCAAATGACAACCAAAATGCAGTCCAAGGCCCAACCGAAAGCGACCAAAAACCAAATACCTCACCAAATACCAACCAATTACCGCAGTGCCTAAGCCCACACAAGCACCAAGCTCAAAGTACCAGAGCAGAACCCAGTCAAGTCCCAAGCCAAGGCACCAACCAAACCCGGCAGATCCAAGGCCCAACGCAAGCACCAACCAAGCACGGCGAAGCCAATCCACCACCCGCAGGGTCCAAGGGCCAACCGAAGGACACCAACCCAAATCCAACGCAAATAGAACAAACAGCAGTCCAAGGCCCAACCAAACGCCACCAACGCAAATACCACCACATAGCCGAACCAAACGAGAACGGCAAGGCCCAACAGGCGCTGACCAAATACCAACCAAATAGCCAACCAAATCGCAGTCCAAGGCCAACCAAGCACCAACCAAATACAAATTAAATACAAACCAAACCGCAGTCAAGGCCAACCAAGCACCAACAAATACCAACCAGACGCAGTCATGAGGCCCAAATCAAGCACCTAGCGCTGATCAACCAAATACCGACCAAATACCAACTCCAAAAGACCGCAGTCCAAGGCCCAACCGAAGATCACCAAGCAAATACCATTAATACCACCAAACCGCAGTGCCAGGCAGCAAGGCACCAACCAAATACCGTAACCAAAACCGCAGTCATAGGCCAACCAAGCACTAAACCAAAATACCAATGCAACCAAATATACCAACTACCGCAGTCCAAGGCCCAACCAAGCACCACCCAAATACCAACAAACCCGCAGTCCCAAGAGCCCAACCAAGCACCCGTCAACCAAATACTAACCAATACCAGTAACCAAACCGCAGTCCAAGGCCCCAAACCAAAGCAAACCAACCAATACCTAATTAAATACCAACCAAACGCAGTCGCAAGCCCAACCAAGCACCACCACAATACCAACCAACACCAGTCCAACCGGCCCAACAAGCGATCAACCGCCAATACGCAACAAAATATCCAACCAAGACGCAGTCCACAGGCCCACCAAGCACCCAACTCAAATACAACCAAATAACCAACCAAACCGCAGTCCAAGGCTCAACCAAGCATAAAACCAAATATCAACAAATACGCAGAAGTCCAAGGCCCAACCAAGCACCCCAACCAAAATACCAACCAAACCAGCGTCCAAGGCCCAACCAAGAGCAACCCATAGCACAACCACAATACTAACCCTCAAACCGCAGTCCAAGGCCCAACCAAGCTACCAAAATGCCAACCAAACTGCATGTCCAAGGCCAACCAGCCAACCAAAATCAGCCAACGCAAATAACACACAACACCGCCGTCCAAGGCCAACCAACGACCAAACCAGATACCAACCAAACCGAGTCCAAAGGCCCAACGCGGAAGCACCAAACCAAAAACCGAGTCAAGGCCAACCAGCACCACCGAATACCGAACAAATAAACAAACCTGCAGTCGCCAAGGCCAACCAAGCACCAACCAGAAACGCAGTCCAAGGCCCAAACCAAGCACCAACAAAATACCAAACCAAACCGCAGTCCAAGGCCCAACACAAGCAGCAAAACAAAACAACCAAATACCCCAACCAACGCGAGTCCATAGTGCCCAACCAAGCACCACCAATACAACCAAACGCAGTCCAAGGCCCAAGCCCAAGCACCTAACCAAAATACCACACTCCAAACCGAGTCCAAGGCCGCAACAAGCACCAACCAAATACCAACCGAACCGCAGTCACAAGGCCTCAACCAAGCACCAACCAAAATACGCAACAAACGCAGTCCCAAGCCTGAAACAAGCACCAAACCAAGATACCAAGCACAAACCGCAGTCCAAGGCCCACAAGCACCAATCAAATACCACCAAGCACCAACCAAACCGCAAGTCCAAGGCCCAACCAAGCAGCACGCAAATACTCCACCAAACCGCAGTCCAAGGCCCACCAAGCATCGAAGCAAATACCAACAAAATACCAACCAACACCGCAAGTCCACGGCCGCAACCAAGCACCAACCAAATACCAACCAAATACGAACCAAACCGGCAAGTCCAAGGCCCAACCAAGCATCAACCAAATATCCAACAAAATCCAACCAAACCGCATCCAAGGCCCAACCAAGCACCAACCAAATAACAACCAATACCAACCAAAACCGCAGTCCAAAGGCCCAACCAAGCACCAACCAAATACCACGCAAACCGCAGTCTCAAGGCCCAAACCAAGCAACAACGCAAATACCAACCAAACGCAGTCCAAGGCCGACCAAGCACCAACCAAATACCAAACCAACGCGCAAGTCGCAAGGCCAACCAGCACAACAAATACCCAATTAAAATACCAACCAACCGGCAGTCCAAGGCCCAACCAAGCACCAACCAAATACCAACCAAACCGCAGTCCAAGGGCCCAACGCAAGCATCAAGCCAAATAAACAAAATACAACCAAACCGCAGTCAAGGCCCACCAAGCCCACCAAATACCAACGCAAATACGCAACCAAACCGCAGTCCAAGGCCTCAACCAAGCATCTAACAAATACCAACAAATACAACCAACGCAGTCCAAAGGCCCCAACCAAGACCACCAAAGAACCTAACAAAACGCAGTCCAAGGCCCAACCAAGGCACCAACCAAGCACCAACCTAATACCAACCAAACCGCAGGTCCAAGGCCCAACAAGCACCAAACCAAATACCACCAAATACCAACCAAAACTGGCAGTCCAAAGGCCCAACCAAGCACCAACAAATACCAACCAAATACCAACCAAACTGCAGTCAAGGCCCCACCAGCACCAACCAAATACAACCAAACCGCAGTCCAAGTCCCAACCAAGCCCCAACGCAAACCGCAGTCCAAGGCCCAAACCAAGCACCAACCAAGGCACAACAAATACCAACCAATCCCGCTCGCAAGGCCCAACCAGCACCAACCCAATACCAACCCAACAATACCAACAAACCCGCAGTCCAAGGCCCATACCAACGCACCAACCAAATACCAACCAAATACCTAACCAAACCGCAGACCAAGGCCCAACCAAGGCCGCAACCCAAATACCAACCAAATACCAACCAACCGCAGTCGAAGGCCCAAACCAAGCACGCAACCAAATACCAATTAATATACCAACCAAAACCGCAGTCCAAGGCCCAACCAAAGCACCAACCAAATACCAACCAAAACCGCAGTCCAAGGCCCAACCAAGCATCAACCAAAATACCAACAAAATACCCAACCAAACCGCAGTCCAAGGCCCAAGCCAAGCCCAACCATAATACCAACGCAAATACCAACCAAACCGCAGTCCAAGGCCAAACAAGCATCAACCAAATACCAACCAAATACCAACCAAACGCAGTCCAAGGCCACAACAAGCACCAACCAAAACCAACCAAACGCAGTCCCAAGGCCCAACCAATCACCACACCAAGCACCAACCAAATCACAACCAAACGCAGCCAAGGCCCCAACCAAGCAGCCAACCAAATACCAACCAAATACAACCAAACTGCAGTCAAGGCCCAACCAACACCAACAAATACAACCAAATACCAACCAAACCGCAGTCCAAGGCCCAACCAAGCACCAACCAAATACTAACCAAACCGCAGTCCAAGGCCTGACCAAGCACCAAGCCAACAACCGCAATCCAAGGCCCAACCAAGCACCAACCAAATACACCAAACCAAATACCAACCAAACGCGCAGTCCAAGGCCAACCAGGCACCAACCAAATACCAACCAACCCGCAGTCCAGGCCAACCAAGCACGCAACCAAATACCAACAAATACCAACTCAAACCGCAGTCCAAAAGGCCATACCAAGCACCAACCAAATACCAACCAAATACAACCAAACCGCAGTCCAAGGGCCCAACCAAGCACCAACCAAATACGCAAACCAAACCGCAGTCCAAGGCCCAACCAAGCCACCAACCAAATACAACAAAATACCACCAAACCGCAGTCCCACGGCCCAACCAAGCACCAACCAAATACCAACAAAATACCAACCAAACCGCAGTCCAAGGCCCAACCAAGCACCAACCAAATACCAACCAAAACGCAGTCCAAGGCCCACCCAAGCACAAAACCAAGCACCCACCAAATACAACCAAACCGCAGTCCAATGGCCCAACAAGCAGCGCAACCAAAATACCAAATTCAAACCGCAGTCCAAAGCCCCGACCCTTGTATAGCACCAAACAACACGCAAGCCAACCAAATACCAAACAAACCGCAGTGCCCAAGGCCCAAGCCAATGCACCAACCATCACCACCAAATACCCATACCAACACCGCAGTCCAAGGCCAACCAAGCACGGCACAAAATACAACCAAATACAACCAAACCGCAGTCGCAAGGCCCAACCAAGGCACCAACCCAAGCACAACCAAATACCAACCAAATACAAACCAAACCGCAGTCCAAGGCACAACCAAGCCACCACCACTACGCAACCAAATACCAACCAAACCAGCAGCCGAAGGCCCAACCAAGCACCAACCAAATGACAACCAACGGCAGTCCAAGGCCCAACCAAGCACCAACGCAAAACCGAAACCAAATACCAAACTCAACCGCAGTCCAAGCCCAACCAAGCACCGACACAACCAAATACCAACCAAACCGGCAGTCCAAGGCCTAACCAAGCACCACCAAATACCAACCATACCAACCAAACACAGTCTAAGGCCCACCAGCAACCAACCACAGCACAGCCAAATACCAACCCAACAGATAGGTTGTTTTCCAAACTCTAACTCTAACCAGGGGACAGAAGGTCGTCATCACCAACTCAACCACCAACGCATCTATAAGATCTCACAGGTTCGATCTGGCCTGAGGAGGGATGAAGGCCTTAAACGGTGTCGTAACTTGACACAGAGGCCTCCCTTGTTGACTGACTCCACTGTGCAGAGCACAGTCACGTCCTCTACTGCATCTGAACGGCATGCGACGCACCTGAGGGCACGGTGGCCTATGTGTGCGGTGGGGGGTGGGGGGTGGGGGGTGGGTATGTGGGGGGAAGAGTGTATGGTGTGTGTGTGTGTGTGTGTGTGTGTGCGTGTGTGTGTGTGTGGGGGGGGGGGGGGGGGGGGGGAGGGGCGGAGGGGGGGGGGTGGGGTGGGGGGGGGGGGGGGGGGGGGTACTTTGACAGAGAGGCCCCCTCCCTTATTTAAACCCGATCAACTGTGCAGCAACTCAATTCCTCCTGCCTGCATCTGAACGCATGCGACGCCACCTGAGGGCGACGGTGGCCTATGTGGGCGGGATGTGCAGAGTGTGACTGTAATTGTGTGAGTGTGTGTGTGAGTGTGTGTGTGGGGTGGGATGGGGTGGGTGTGTGTGGGGGGGAGTGGGTAGGTGTGGGAGTGGGTGGGTGTGGGTGTGGGTGGGTGGTTGGGTGAGGAGAGTGTGGGTGTGAGTGTGGTGTAATGTGTGGTGGGTGGGTGGGTGTGGGGTGCGGTGTGCGTGACACAGAGGCCTCCCTTGTTGACTGACTCAACTGTGCAGAGCAAACTCACATCCTCCTCCTGGTAGCTGACGGCATGCGATGACCACCTGAGGGCCAACGGTGGCATGTGTGCGGGGTGTGTGAGTGTGTGTGTGTGGGGGGTATGTGTGTTGGGTGTGGGTGTCGGTGTGGTGGTGAGTGGTGATGGTGATTGTAGTGGGTGTGGTGGGTGCGTGGTGGTGGTGGCTGGTGGTGGTGTGGTGTTGGTGGGTGTTGGTGGGTGTTGGTGGGTGTTGGTGGGTGTTGGTGGGTGGGTGGGGTGGGGTGTGTGGGGGGTGGGGTGGGGGGGTGGGGTGTGTGTGTGGGGGGGGAGGGGGGGATGGTCTGATGATCACAATTGGCGCATGCGCCTGAGCCCACTTATGGCCACCGTGGACTATGTGTGCAGGCAAAGTGGGGGGTAGTTCAGTTTGTTTTTGTGTGCTACGCGTCAAACATGTGAGCGACCCAGGTGCGATCCTGCACAAGAGTAGGCGCACTTAGTAAACCTATGTGTGCTGCAGAGTGGTGGTGGTAAGTTTATTTTGTGTGCTACGAACGTCAAATCGGGCTACTGCATAAAACAGATAATATAGTTGTATTTTCAGCTACTAGCAACAGCTTCTAGGTAGCTCCCTGAGCTAGCCACTGGGCTAAGCCCTGATATTTCATTATGGCTAGAAACATGCAGATAGACACCTGGACAAAGCAGTGACCCTGGGGGCTCAGCAAGAAAACTCACCTGGTCCTCAATTCTGGCAGGCAGAGCGGAGGCAGGGTGTGAGCTATGGCTCCCACCTCGGACAAGATGCCCGAGCTCTGATTGCTGACTGTCACCGGTGTCGGCAGCTTCACTTCGTTGTAGACTCCTAGCCGCCACAATTGGGTGCACATCTTGATAGCTCCTGATGAGACGGTATGCGTGTGTGTGTGTGTGTGTGTGTGTGTGCACATGTGTGCGTGTCTGTGTGCCTGTGTGTCTTATGTGTCTGTGTTGTTTTCTGTGTGTGTGTGTCTGTGTGTGTCTGTCTGTCTGTGTATAATGTCTGTCTGTGTATCTGTCTGTCTGTGTTATTCTGTCTGTCTGTGTGTCTGTCTGTCTGTGTGCCTGTGTGCCTGTGTGTCCGTGTGCCTGTGTGTGTGTCTGACTGTGTGTGTGTCTGTCTGTGTGTGTCTGTCTGTGTGTGTGTGTCTGTGTGGTGTCCTGTCCTGTGTGTGTTGTCTGTCTGTGTGTTGTGTCTGTGTGTGTGTATGTCTGTCATGTCTATCATTTTGTCTATCATGTCATGTCTGTCTGTCTGTCTGTCTGTCTGTCTCTCTCTGTCTCGGCTCTCTCTGTCTGTCTCTCTCCATGTCTGTCTGTCTGTCAGTGCGGTCGGGTCGGTCGGTCGTCTCGGCATCGGTCAGTCTGTCTGTCTGTCTGTCTGTCTGTCTGTCTGTCTGTCTGTCCTGTTGTCTGTTGTCTGTCTGTCTTGTCTGTCTGTCCTGTCTCTCTGTCTGTCTGACTGTATGTACATATGTAGAAAGAAAAAAACAGTAAAGATGGACAATCCACTTACTTGACTTTGAGTGAGCCGGAAGGTCTGGCTCCACATCGAAGTCGTGGAGAACAGTGCAAATAATGTTGGCGAGAAGAGCACAGCATTTTTCCAGATCTAGGTGTAGAATCAGATCTTGGTGTGGAAGAGACTAGAAACCAGAGGTTTGGAGCCCGATCTATGCAGGAAACCACTGGTCTCAGATCTGATCTATGCAGGAAACCACTGGTCTCCAGATCTGATCTATGCAGGAACACTTGGTCCCAGATCTGATAAATGCAGGAAACCGCTGGGCTCAGGATATCTTCTAAAGGGAATAGGCTAGGAGGTGTAGAAGCTCCTGCGCTGAGACCTGAGAGGCAAGAACACAATGTGTGTGTGTGGGTATGTGTGTGTGGGTGAGTGGTGTGTGTGTGTGGGTGGTGTGGGGGTGGGGGGTGTGGGGGTGGGGGGGTGGGTGGGTGGGTGGGTGAGTGGGGGGGTTGGGGGGGTGGGGGGGTCCAAAGGTGGAAGTTGCAGGAGAGTAGCAAGTGGCAAGTAGCAAATACTAATAGTTTATGTTTTTTGTCTCCTGTTTTTTGTCTCCTGTTTTTGTCTCCTGTTTTTGTCTCCTGTTTTTGTCTCCTGTTTTTGTCTCCTGTTTTTGTCTCCTATTTTTGTCTCCTGTTTTTGTCTCCTATTTTTGTCTCCTGTTTTTGTCTCCGGAAGGCTGTTACGAAGCATTGGAAGACTGCAAGCCATAGCAAATTCAGACAAATCGGGATGATGAATGGATGTCCAAAAATCGAGGATGATGCAGGATGTACAACAATAAGGATGATCAGGATGTACAACAATCAGGATGATCAGGATGTACAACAATCAGGTTGAGCAAGATGTACAACAATCAGGATGATCAGGATGCTCTTAAAATCAGGGATGATCAGGATGTACAACAATCATGGTTGAGCAAGAATAATGTACAACAATCATGAAATGATCAGGATGCTCTATAAATCAGGATAATCACGGATGTACAGCAATCAGGTTGAGCAAGATTGTACAACAATCAGGAAAATGATCAGGAATGCTCTAAAATCAGGATTATCAGGACTGTACAACAATCAGGGATGATCAGGATGTACAACAATTCAGGTGTGAGCAAGATGTACAACAATCAAGCGGATGATCAGGATGCTTCTAAAATCAGGATGATCAGGAAGGTCATCAACAATCAGGATGATCAGGGATGTACAAAAAACAGGATGATCAGGAATGGTACAAAAATCATTATCAACAAAAATCAGGATGATGATGGATGTACAAAAATCAGGATGATCACGACGTACAAAAAATCATGATAAATAAAAATTATGATGATCAGGATGCAACAAATAGGTTAAGGATGTACAAACCAGGATGGGTGAAAGACGTACACATGGTCAACGGCTCGCATCTGACGAAACAATTCGAAACATGTGTCACCAGCTTGTCAGGAATTCCAGGTCGCTACAGGTGTAAATGATTTGCAGAGGTGGAATATTTTGGCATATTTGAATTTTTTGCTGGAGGTGAATATTCCTGGCTTTGCAGGAGCTTTATTTTTATTTTTTTAAGCTGAAATAATTATTGTCAAGGTAGGTCAGGTCCCTTTAGCCTATTTGGCCTACCCCTGGACTGTAACGTACATACAAAGGTAGGATTTGAACCTGCAACTTCAGGATTATGAGCCCCCATTGCTAATTTGTCTGGATCACGCTGATGCATTTTTTATATCGGCTGTCTGTGGCTTTAATGCGAAAAGTCGTCGTATTACATCACTTATGCAGTCGAAGTCCGAGCGTGGAGTCCAAGGTAAAGTTTCGGCGCAGCGCTCTGAGCGCACTTCTAAGCGTGGTCGGTACCTTACAGGGAATCCACCGTCGTCTCGGGCTGGGCGGTCTCAACGAGTCGCCTCTCTTGTGAGATAGGAAATCTCAAGATCGTCCAGCCCACGACAGTGGATTCCCTGCTTGGTACCGACCTCGCTTTTCATGGTGGCCGGGTGGTTAGAGCTTGTTAGTAGTATGCGATCTGACTGTGCATGAACTTTGCGTGGGCTAGGCGATACATGCTTTTGGCGCTTGAATTCGTTTCGAACCGTGACTTAGCTCGTGAAAACCAGATGCGTCGAGTGCTGAGGGGTATCATAAACGATACACGTCATCTTCCATTCGTCGCCTGTGCCCGTTGACCCCGCGAAAGTCGCGGTCTTTCCCGCTGTGTTTTTTAATCGCCTTCGTGCTGTGTCTGCTTCTGTTCTTGGCGGGCATGCTTTCGTTGCTGGCCTATGTTTTTCCGCACCTGGGGGGGGGGGGGGGGGGGGGGTGGGGGGGGGGGGGGGGGGGGGGGGGGGGGGGGGGGGGGACTCGTTCTTGCTTCTGGTGGTTGCTTCCTCTCCTGTCTTGCTTGCTTTTTGTTGCTTGCTCTTCTGTCTAGTTGCTGTACGTATTTTTCTAGCGTCTCTTCTGAATCGGTTATGTTCTTTCAAAACAAAAAATGAAGTGTGTAGAATTGTTACAATGAGAAGAAAGACGTGATCACGTGGTTATGGGGATGGGGGACGGATGGGATCCCCGTGGGGCCGGTGTCACTGTAGGTTTTTTTTTTTGTCACGTCGAGCTGCTTTGGTGGCAGATCTCGTCGACTTCAGATCTAGGGTTTTTTGTGTGCGGTATGCGGTGTGTCTAACCTTGTTGCTGCCCTCGTGGCTGTTCTTGCGGACGGTGTGTGTCTCGTATACCGCGTTTTGGTACAAAGTTGCGCCGTAGGCTCATAAACTGGGGCTGTGCACCCTCCGGCTGTGACTAGGCAGTCTCCTTCTAATTGACTGGACTACCGAATCCAAACGTCACCTGGTTCGGGGCGCAGGTTGACGTGAATCTGAAGATGAGGTGACGTGACTGCAAAAAGGGGGGGGGGGGGGGGGGGTTGACTGGCAAATATAACTTGTTTGACTGCAAATATAACTTATTTGACTGCAAATATTACTTGTTTGACTGCAAATATTACTTGTTTGACTGCATATACAACTTGTTTGACTGCAAATATTACTTGCTTGACGTAAATCTGATGATGGGGTGACGTGACTGCAAATACAACCTAGTTTGAATCTGCCTCGGGAACAGGTGGCTGCCTTCGCTAGTTTAGTGAGCTGCCTGCAGTTATGCAAACGTCAGTTGGTGTGGTCCGAAATGCCGTTTTGGCGCACGCCGTTTTGCTCATTGATGGTAGCGCCGATTTGCGCATCATGGGGTGACGGACCGTTTTGCTCGCTCGGCAGTACGCCTGATATGCTGAAGTCGCTACCCATGAAGGGGCGGTAACAAAATAGTAAAAGAAACTGAATACAGAGACGGTACTTGGCGTTTATGTTCTTCCAATATGGCCAGCTTTTCTTGCTTCTATAGCCATGCGCAGCGTCGTCGTTCTTTTCAAGACGCGTGAGCCGTCTGGCGTGGCTTCGAGGGCTTGCGCTTTGCCCATCCGTGCCTATCCTAGCTCTTGAGCTTGTCTTTGCTTCCGCCAGGAGGTATCATCCTGGTGTCAAAATTGATTCAAGCGCGGTCAATAAATTCCGTGAAGGAAGTACATGGCATGACTATTTGCGATTTGTTGAGCATTGTTTTAGATTTTTCTGAGCACGGCTCGTTGTTTTTTTGGTTGGGCTAACTTTTTCCTCAGGTCTCCAAATGAAATTATGAGACCACCCAGACCTCTGAGACCATCTGGCCCACGAGTAGGGGCACTGGCAAGGAAAGTCCATAAGGCACCGGACTTTGGACCTCGTGCAATAAGTATCTACCCGCCCATGATTAGCCACCGACCAGCCACCCCAGCCACCCCCTCCCAGCCACCCACAAGGGAACACACACACACATACACACAACCCTCAAAACTGGGAGCTACAGACTAAGGAGTTAGAGTATACCGTATGGGTATAAGCTTGTCAAGCAGTTGAAGCCATCCAGCCAGACCTAAAAGGGCAGTGACCAGACAGACCAGCACTGGGCAGTGGTAGCTGAACTGTTTGCTGAATCGTGCTAAACAAACCGGCCATGTGTAACCTTCGTGCTTTTTAATTGCGTACCGTATTGAGTGCCTGTGCTGGAACTGGCATTGTATATATTTGTCTGTATTTGCGGGAGTAGAAAATTTAGGTTCACGCCGCCCCCCCCCCAATCACACACACACCACACACACACGCCCCACCCACCCCACCCCATACACACACACCTAAATAGAAATACCATTTTTTGTAAAACTTAGATATGGATTCTGGGGGTTTCAACATGACGCACCATAATAGCATCCTCGGGAATTCTCACATAGGGATTATGTGATAGTCAAAATTCAGTTCTGCACCCCCCTTTGGGTTGGCCAAAGTACAGTAGTCCCCTTCACCTTGGCAAGGGGCGGCAGAAGCTGGAATTTTCTTTATTCCAAACAGTAGTGTCAGGAACTTTTCTCAGGCATTGTTCAACTACACCTCCCCTTGGGTCCCACCCAACTCGGGGCCCCAGATTTAAATGGGCCTTGGTCGCTGGGTCATAAGTGGTGCCAATATGAACTGCCCTTGTGATTCACACAGCCATTCACCCTCCCATACTCTGGATGGGCTGGGATGGCTGGGGTTAAGGGGGGGGGGGGGGGGGGGTAAATACTTATTGGCAGCGAGGTTTCCAAGTGGTGCAATAGATTACCCTTACAAAGGCATACTCCATAGGTGGTCTCAGAAATGTCATTTGGAGGTCTGAGTAAAAAGTTAGCAAAAAAACCAAAATGAGGGCTGGCCCCGAGTGCCCCCCCCACCCCCCCCCCCCACCACCCACCCACACGAATGAGGGGGCTAAGAATTACCTGAAAAGTAACTTCCAATATCGCCATGAGACATTCCATTACAGCCCAATTCTCATAAAACATCGATCGGCCTCACCGAAAATTTGGAGGCCTGGGCTACTCCTGGTATTTGTATATATATTTTGTGGTTGCCTACATGGCGCCAAATAGCAATTTGACTGCTCGCCGTCGTTCCCCATGCCCAAGTAGGCTACCCCTGGACTCTGGCATGTATGTATATATGTTACATTCTAGTGGTGGGCTAAATAGGCTTAAGGGACTTGCCCAACCGTTAAAGGAATGGCTTCAAAGAAAAAGCTTTAAAGAACTGAGCCCCAAACAATTGTTTTACCGACGGGAGCCCTGAGCTCGTGCTACTGTGATCATTGTTTTTCAGCTACTGTTAATCTCACAGATTAAGCCAGCCGTGGTGGTATTCTGGTAGAGAAAGCCGAGTATGCATGCGCGCGCAAGAGAGAGAGAGAGTTCGTGCTACGTGCATCTGTGCAACGCTTTCTTAAACCGATTGTTGCCCCGCCCCCACTTATACTTTGGGAAAGGCAATGGGATATACAATCGGTTTACCGATTGAAATAAAGGCATGTACTAGCTTACTAACTATCCTAGACCTTTGACATGGCCAGTCCACCAGTCTGGCCACGGCGAGCAGGATACATGGTGGCGAGCAATATTTGTGCCATCGGAAAAGACCAGCACCTGCACACAATAATGAACGGGTTTAAATTTTAATATGTAATACTGATTTGTTTGTAATTGTATAGCATGATAAACAGAGTACAAATTGTGACAGACATAGTATATAGATTGTGACAGCAAAGCAACTGCACACAATAATGAACGGGTTTAATTTTAATATTTAATACTGATTTTGTTTGTTATTGTATAATGATAAACATACTAACAGAGTACAAATTGTGACAGGGCATAGTATAGAATTGTGGCAGCCCAAGCAACCTGCACACAATAATGAACGGGTTTAATTTTTGATATTTAATAATGATCTTATTTCAATTGTAATAATTATAGACATAGTATATAATTGTGATAGCCGAGGCACCTCCACACAATAATGAACGGGTGGTAGCCTGATTGAATACATGAACAAAAAGCACGACTTATTAGGAGGCGCAAGGATGAGGGGTCATCCCGTTTGATTGCAACTGGGGACAATCACCAAGCCGATTTAATACTGTTTATTTTTGTAATTATAACCACAACCTGCCGCAAAATAATGGCAAGAGTGGTAAACGAGGGGGGGCAAGAAAAAATATTTCGTACCGCATGTTCGATATGGATAGAGAACCTCGAGCAATAGTCGATACAGAAAAAATCAAGTCGATACACCCACGGGCGGCCGAGATAGAAAGGGGGGGGGGGGGGGGGGGGGGGGAGGAGGGGTCCGACCGTTTTCCCACCTTTATTTGTACTTTGTGTAACTTTCTTGCCATTGCGAATTTTCGAGCGTTAAGTGCACCATCGAGAAGAGCTCGACGAAACGAGTACGAATCTGCAATCGTTAATGCGGTTACACCCAGTGTGTAAGTTGGTGGTGCCCCTAAAGGCACATCCAGGCAGGATGTCAGGCTGGACATCACCTACACCGTCGCGCCCAGCGTCGCACGAGCGGCAGTTAGGCTGAAAAACGCGCGCGCCCAACACGATCATATGCGTGTTCTGAATTCTGGTCAATGACGAGGTTACTACAGCAGTCGAGCCTGGGGTTATTTGTGTAATTGTATAATTGATTTTTTTTATACATTATGACAGCCAAGCACCTGCCGAACAGCAGGATGTGTGGCACAGGGCTTAATTACCGCTATTTATAGCGATCGCTACTTTTTGGCGAAAATATCTCTATACAAAAGTAAAAAAACGGTTTTTTATTTGCCCTAAATGGCCCTACAAAGATATAAAAATGCTATAAAAGCTTTAAAAAAGCTATACAAACCCTAAAAGCTGTCCTATACGAGGCTTAAAAAAAAAAAAAAACTTTCAGATTTGAAAAAAAAAACTGGTGTGGGACAGGGAAAGTGAGCTTTTTTCTGCTACTAGTAACGATAGCCACCTGGGACCTTGTTTTGGCAAAACCAAACCTAAACACAGCGCAGGGCAGTTTTGCCCGACCTTGATTTGATTTGATGTGTGGCACAGGGAACGGAAGCATTTTTTCTGCTACTAGTAGCGTAGTAGCCTGGGAACCTGTTTTGGCCAAACCTTCCGCGACCATGAGACTCAAATCTCGGCACCGACCCTGAACACCCGGGCCGCCTACCCAAATCAGGGTACTTCCAAGCGCGCGCTTTTGCGCGCTGGCGCGCTGCTCTTTTGAGCCCCACTGCGCGTTTAGCGCAGTTTTTTGCAACCCCCTGTGGACGCAGCAAGCAATTTTTGCGCTTTTTGCCCTACAAAGCGCAGTTTTTGTTTTTTCAAGTGCGCTGAAGCGCTGGCCAATTTGGTCAATGGAAATACCCTGACCCAAATCACTACCAGGAGCCAAACTTTGAAAGATGACAACATATATAGCAGGGGGGGGGGGGGGGGAACCCTGTCGGGCATGCCCCGCCCTTCCAACTGGTGCCTACTTAGTAGGAATTTTCCTGTCTTTCTTTTCGAATTCTCAACTTAATCCCATGCAACGTCGCAAGCGATGCGGAAAATTGGCGGAGTGTGTTGGCAATGGAACTACAGGTGGCAACAATGGAGCTGACCGAAGCCAGGTAGTTGTGAGACAGTTGGCTGACGCGTCAGGCTTCAATTTATCGGTCAGTCGGTCGGTCGGACGCACAAACGGACAACGGGGTAACCCTGGGGGCTCCCGCCTTAGTACGAATTTCCCCGCCTTTCTTTCTGAATCCTCTGTGGGCGCTAGTTTGTGCGCGGGGTCCCAATTCTTTGGTGAAAATCCTTTGAACAAGTTCTATGCAGCGTCGTCTGCGACGCTAAAAAATGGCGGAGAGTGATCGCGAGGGAGCGACAGGTGGCAACGGAAGCGAGTTAGTTACGAGACCGTTGGCTGACGTGTCGGGCTTCATCGCGGTCAGACAGATGAATGGATGGAAGGACGAACGGACAAATGGGTAACACTGGGGGCTCCCGCCCTCAAAAGGGGGGGCTCCGCCAAAAAGGAAAATGCAAACATGCTCACATACTACATGATGATGGCGATGATTACATTTTTCTTGGTGCCCTACTGGAATCCAAATGTGCCCGCAGCTTGACGGAGCCAAGAGGGACTTATTATTATGCTTTCTCTTTATTACTGCTCACTTGTTAACCACACCCGCAGGGGAAGACCCCCCCACACATACCTCACCTCCACCCCCACAACCGCCACCCACACCCACTACCACCACCACCACCCCTCCCTACCTTCACTTATTGTTCACTTGTTAACCACACCTGCAAGACATCCTGCCTGCAAATAAACTACACCCGCAGAACATCATGACCCCCCCCAAAAAACAAAATCCACAGGACATCATGCCCCCCCCCCCCCCCCCCACCCCCAAAAAACAAATCCACAGGACATCATGCCCCCCCCCCCCCCCCCAGCCCAAAAAACAAAATCCACAGGACATCATGCCCCCCCCCCCCCCCCCACCCCACCCCCCCCACCCAAAAACAAAATCCACAGGACATCATGCCCCCCCCACCCCCCCCCCACCCCCACCCACCCCCCCACCCCCAGCCCCAAAAAACAAATCCACAGGACATCATGCCCCCCCCCCCCCCCCCCCCACCCCACCCCCAGCCCCAAAAAACAAAATCCACAGGACATCATGCCCCCCCCCCCACCACCACCACCCCACCCCACCCCCCACCCCCCACCCCACCCCAAAAAACAAAATCCACAGGACATCATGCCCCCCCCCCCCCACACACACACCCCCCACCCCACCCCAAAAAAACAAAATCCACAGGACATCATGCCCCCCCACCCCCCCACCCCACCCCACCCCCACCCCACCCCAAAAAAACAAAATCCACAGGACATCATGCCCCCCCCCCCCACCCCCACCCCACCCACCCCACACACACACCCCACCCACCCCAAAAAACAAAATCCACAGGACATCATGCCCCTCCCCCCCCCCCCCCCCCCACCCCACCCCCCCACCCCACCCCAAAAACAAAATCCACAGGACATCATTCCCCCACCCCCCCACCCCACCCCACCCCAAAAACAAAATCCACAGGACATCATGGCCCCCCCCCCCCACCCCCCACCCCACCCCCCCACACACACAGAAAAAGTAACTCACCGATCCCATTTGGTAGCCATACAAAGATATCAGCGATAGCCTGGGGGCAGAAAATACAGATATGGGTTTGGATAGGTGGTGGTGGTGATGGTGGCGGAGATGATTGTGACGATGATAATGAAGAAACACGGATATGGGTTTGGGTGGTGGAGGTGGTGGTAGTAGTGGTGGTGGTGGTGGTGGTGGTGGTGGTGGTATTAGTGGTGAAGATGATGATCATAGGTGGTGGGGGGTGTTGATGCTGATGCTGATGCTGATGATGATGATGAGGAGGAGGATGTTGATGATGATGATGGGTGGGGGGTGATGATGATGATGATGATGATGATGATGATGATGATGATGATGATGATGGTGATGATGATGGTGGTGGTGGTGATGGTGGTGGTGGTGGTGATGTGGTGGTGGTGGTGATGTGGTGGTGGTGGTGATGGTGGTTGTGATGGTGGTGGTGATAGTGATGACGGTGGTGATAGTGATGGTGATAGTGATGGTGATGGTGATGATGGTGACGGTAATGATGATGGTGATGGTAACGACGATGCTGCTGCGTTGCAGCTTATAGCGATGATGGTGGTGATGGCAATAGTGATGGTAATGGCGATAATGATGATGGCGATGGTGCCGGTGATGATGATGGTGATGGTAACGACGATGCTGCTGCTGCTGCTGCTACTGCTGCAGCTTACGGTGATGGTGATGAGGATGATGGTTACGGTGGTGATGATGATGATGATGATGATGATGATGATGATGATGATGATGATGATGGTGATGATGATGATGATGATGATGATGATGATGATGATGATGATGACAATCACAAACTCCCAAACAAATGCACACAGACCAGGTACTTACAAATCCATATAGCGTCCACAAAAGCGCATTCGACAAGTTGGCAAAGGTAAGGGGAAGCATGATGGAGGCAGAGTTCCTGGTCCTGAAGGGTAGTGGGTGGGTGGTGGTGGGTGGTGGATGTGGGTGTGGGTGGGAGGGTGTGGTGATGTGGGTATGGGTGTGGGTGTGGGTGGTGGTGGGTTGGTGGATAAGCTGGCAAAGGTAAGGGGGGCATGATGGAGGCAGAGTTCCTCGTCCTAAAGGGTGGTGGTGGTGTGGGTGGTGTGGGTTGTGGTGGGTGGTAGGTGGTGTGTGTGTGTGTGTGTGTGTGTGTGTGTGGGGGGGGGGGGGGGGGGGCGTATAAGTTTGCTAAGGTGAGCGGGAGCATAATGGAGGCAGAATTCCTAGTCCTGAAGGTCGGTGGTGGTTGGTGGATGTGGGTGGGTGGGTGGGTGTGATTGGAGGGTGGTGGTGGTGGGTAGTGGGTGGGTGTGATTGGAGGGTGGTGGAAGTGGGTGGTTGGTGTAGGTGGTTGGTGGTGGATGTGGGTGTGGTTGGTGGTGGGTGCTAGTGGGTGGTGGATAAATTTGCTAAGGTAAGGGGAGGCATGATGGAGGACGAGTTCTTAGTCTTGAAGGGTGTTGGTGGTGGCGGGTGGTGGTGGGTGGGTGGGTGGTGGATGGGTGTGGGTGCTGTTGGTGGGTGGGTGTGGGTGTGGGGCATTAAGGTACTTGCGAGCCTTATATTAGGCAGCTTTTCTTTTCTTGTAGCTGCCTAAGGCTTGAATGCCCATAAAAGGTACAGATACAGGGGAATAGGCCATAAAATAAAGGTACTTGAAATAAAGGTACTCGCAAGTCTTGTCTTGGGCAGCTTTTCTTTACTTTCCTTTAGCTGCCTATGGATGGTAAGACTTTTAACGTGTCATTGCTTTTAGTACATGTAGTCAATTGGGTTATAAGATTATTTCCAGTGTTTTCTCAATTAGCTGCCTTGTGCTATCGTTGATGAGTTGCCTCATTTCACTCATTGCGGATCCTCATTTCATTTCATTTCATTCGCTTTCCTTTTGCTTTCCCCTTTTTTGCTGTTTCCTACGGGTATCTGCCTCTTTTATGGGCGGTACCCCAAGTACCGGGCAATTACTCTGTCTATGGGCATTCAAGTGGGACCCCTACCTACCCTACCCTAGGATAAGGGGCATTAAATTAAGGGGAGGAGCCCACTTGCGAGTACCTTCTAGTACCTTTAGGGCCCCTGTACCTGGGCATTAAATAAAGGTACTCGCAAGTGGGCCCCTTCCCTTCCCTTTATGCCCCCTAGGGAGGGGTCCCACTTGAGCTAAAAGAAAGGATTATGATTGGTGTGAGTTTAATTTTGTTATTGAATTTGCTAAAAGAACTAATTTTAATAAAAGCAAAGCTGCCTAAAACGTTGTCTTATATTCTATCAAATGTCACATTAAACAAATGACTTTCATAGACTTGAAAGGACCAAGTCTTAGGCAGCTAAAGGAAGAGCTGCCTAAGACTCGCCAAGTATTACAATTATCGTTGGTGGTTGGTGGTGGTTGGTGGATAAATTTGCAAAGGTAGGGGGAGGCATGATTTAGAACGAGTTCTTAGTCCTAAAGGGTGATGGGTGGTGTGTAAGGGGGGTTGGTGGTGTGTGTGTGGGGGGGGGGGATGTGGGTTGTGGTTGGTGGTGGGTGGTTTTGGTTGGTGTGTGTGGGTGTGGGTGGTGATGGTGGTGGGTGGGTGGGTGGTGGGAGGTGGTGGATGTGTGGGGGTGTGGGGGTGAGGGGGTGTATAAGTTGGAAAAGGTAAGGGAAAGCATGATGGAGGCAGAGTTCCTAGTCCTGAAGGGTGGTGGGTGGTGGGTGGTGGGTGTGGGTGTGGGTTGGAAGGTTGGACAAGGGCGATAATATGTAAACATTGATTAGCTTGTAAGGGTGGTAGCAATGGGAGATAATGTGTAGACATGGTAATGTTGCATGAGATAAGGTGTCAAGAGTGTTTAGTAATGAAGGGTGGTAGCGATGGAAGATTTATAATGTGTAAATATGTGTATGTTGTGTGGGATAAGGTGCAAAGAGTGTTTGGTATTGAGGTGGTAGCAATTGGAGATAATGTGTAAATATGTGTATGTTGTGTGCGATAGAGTGTTAAGAGTGTTTAGTACTCAAGGGTGGTAGCAATGGGAGGTTATGTGTGAACATTTACTAGTCCGCAAGGGCAGTAGAAATATGAGATATTGATAGTGTTTAGATTTGAAGGTAGCAACAGCAGATCGTATGGAAATAGCATTGTGTGAAAGGAAACAAGGGTTTTAGATTTTGCAACCCTAAACCGTAAACCATAGCACCTACTTGATCACATTTCATGAAACCTAAAACCTGAAACCTGAAAGTGTTATTTTGTGACAGACTTATTAACGGACCTGAGCTTTCTTTTCTTGGGATAATCCCGTCTTCAAAAAATATAATAAATCATGAATCCCCGTTCAACGAATGGCTCAATGGCAGAGCGACTTGGAAGAGTAGGTGCCGGGTTCGAATCCCCACGGGTGTTCTTAAGTGTCCGCGGTCGCTGTCAACCGCCATGGTAGCTTTGTCCAGGTAAAGTAGCAGCCCGTTCCCTACCGCCGTAAGACGGGACTCCCTTAGTACCACGCCCCACCAGGCGTTATCATTACTAATAATTCATTAGGGGTATAGCACCTACTTGAGCACATCATATCAGAAATTGCAACCCTAAACCCTAAACCATAGCACCTACTTGATCACATCATGTCAGAGTTAGCAACCCTAAACCCTAAACCCTAAACCATAGCACCTACTTGATCACATCAGCCATTGTGCTAAGAGGAGCGCCATAATAAACCAAGCAGATCGCGTTGCCAGCCAGGCCCCTGTGGGGAAGAGGAAGGTAGGAGAATGTTGGGTAGTTTGTGTTGTGTTGTGTTGTGTTGTGTTGTGTTGTGTTGTGTTGTGTTGTGTTGTGTAGGGATGGTTTGCTTTAGTTTGTGTTGTGTTGATTAACCAAGCAGATTGCGCTGCCTGCCAGGCCCCTGTGGGGAAGAGGAAGGTAGGAGAATGTTGGGTAGTTTGTGTTGTGTTGTGTTGTGTTGTGTTGATAAACCAAGCAGATCGCGTTGCCTGCCAGGCCCCTGTGGGGAAGAGAAACGTAGGAGTAAGTGTGTGCATGGAAGGTGGGGTATATTGGGGTGGAATGGGGTATGTTGGTTTTTGTTGGGTTGATTGGGTTGAAATGGTTTGGTTTGGTGTGTTGTGTTGTGTTGAGTTGATAAACCAAGCAGATCGGGTTGCCTGCCAGGTCCCTGGGGGGAGAGGGAGATAGGAGTAGGTGTGTGCATGGACGGTGGGGTATATTGGGGTGGCATGGGGTATGTTGGCTTTGTTGGGTTGATTGGGTTGAAATGATTTGGTTTGGTGTGTTGTGTTGGGTTGTGTTGATAAACCAAGCAGATCGCGTTGCCAGCCAAGCCCCTGGGGGGAGAGGGAGATAGGAGTAGGTGTGGGCTAGGAAGGTGGGGTACATTGGGGATAACAAAAATACAATATAAACAAATTAGGAGAAATTGCCCTACCAGATGGTAAGCTGCTCTTGGTAAGTCGCACAGTAGAAGGCTGTGTAACTCCTAGAGCTGGAAACAAATGAAAAAACAAAAACAAGCCCTACCAGATACTGAGATGGTCTTGGTCATTCACACAACAAAACTCCTAAATAAAACAAAAATAAATAAAAATCAAGAAATAAACATTGGCACAACCTGATGCTAAGCTGTTCTTGGTACGTTGCACAGTAGAAGACTTTGAGAACTCCTAGAGCTAGAAAAAAATGAAAGAACAAAAACAAGCCCTACCAGATACTGAGTTGGACTTGGTCATTCACACAGCAGAAGGCCGTTAGCACTCCTAAATAATCAAAAATAAATCGAAATCAAGAAATAAACATTGGCCCTACCAGCTAGGTTGAGCTGGTCTTGGTAAGTTGCACAGTAGAAGGCTGTTAGCACTCCTAGATGACAATAAACTGCTACCAGACATTGAGCTGTTCTTGTTAAGTAGCACAGTGGAAGGCTGTGAGCACTCCTAGATAAATCAAAAATAGATCAAACAGAAAAAAATAAAACTAAATACTTATAAAAGAACTAAATAACTAATAAATAACTGGAAGCAAATGAAAAAAGCCCTACCAGATATTGAGTTGGTCTTGGTACGTAGCACAGTAGAAGGCTGTTCGCACTCCTAGATTAATACAACATCAATTAAAAAGATCACAAAAAGAAAAATAGAAAAGAAAGTAACTATACAATCACTAAATAACCTGTAACAACTAAAAACAACTGAAAAATAAAAAAATAAATTTAAACGAATTGCCCTACCAGATGTTGAGCTATTCTTGGTACGTAGCACAGTAGAAGGCTGTTAGCACTCCTAGATTAATACAACATGAATCAATAAGATCACAAAAAGAAAAATAGAAAACAAAATAACCATACAATCACTAAAGAACCTGTAACAACTAAAAATAACTGAAAAATAAAAACAAACAAATAAAACAAATTGACCTACCAGATGTTGAGCTGGACTTGGTACGTAGCACAGTAGAAGACTGTTAGCCCTGTAAAATAACTAAAAAATAAAAATAAACAAAATAACTATGAATTAATTAAATAACCATTATTAACTAAAAATAAGTGAAAATGCAAATAAACAAATAAACAAATAAAACAAAGTTCCTTACCAGATATTGAGTTGGTCTTGGTAAGTCGCACAGTAGAAGGCTGTTAGCACGCCTAGAGCTGGAAAGAGAAGAGCATTGAAGCACATTATGTCGCGTAGCTTCCTTCGTACCTGCGCAACATGAGCAGGGTATATGTTACAGTCCAACAATAATAATAATAAACAGCAGCAGCAGCAGCATAATAATAAACAGCAGCAGCAGCAGCAGCAGCAGCATAATAATAAAACAGCAGCAGCAGCAGCAGCAGCAGCATAATAATAAACAGCAGCAGCAGCAGCAGCATAATAATAAACAGCAGCAGCAGCAGCAGCAGCAGCAGCATAATAATAAACAGCAGCAGCAGCAGCAGCAGCAGCAGCAGCATAATAATAAACAGCAGCAGCAGCAGCAGCAGCAGCATAATAATAAACAGCAGCAGCAGCAGCAGCAGCAGCAGCATAATAATAAACAGCAGCAGCAGCAGCAGCAGCAGCAGCAGCAGCAGCAGCAGCATAATAATAAACAGCAGCAGCAGCAGCAGCAGCAGCAGCATAATAATAATAATAATAATAATAATAATAATAATAATAATAATAATAACAATAATAAGCATATTATGTCGCGTAGCTTCCTTTGTACCTGTGTAACATGAGCAGGTATATGTTACAGTCCAACAACAATAATAATAATAATATAATAATATATTAATAATAATAATATTAATAATAATAATAATAATAATAATAATAATAACAATAAAAACATTATGTCCCATAGCTTCCTTTGTACCTGCGCAACACAACCATTTATTTCTGTATGAACAGTATGTTTGCCTCAGTGAGTGGGTGTCTTTAGCACTAGCCCTAGACTCTTAGATGTTGTCAATGTGATACCCCCCCTCCTCCCCAAACCTCCCCCCCCACCCCCCCCACACACGTACACCTCCCTTCTTCCCCAACCTCATCCCCCACCCACCCCCTCCCTGCTTCACATGTCCCTCCCTTCCCCTCTCCCCCCCCCGCCCCCCCCCCCCACACACAAACTCACACACAGCATTGGGTGTAGTCACCTCTCCTCCCCCCTCCCCAACCCCCGCTCTCTTGCTCCCCCCCCACCCCCACCCCCTCCCACACCACTCCCACCCACCCACCTACCCATCACCACGCCAAAATCATTGGGTGTCATCACCGCTCCTCCTCCCCCTCCCCCCAAACGCCCACACCCCACACACATACAGCATTGAGTGTAGTTAACTCTCCTCCCCCCTCCCAAACCCCCGCTCTCCTCCCCCGCCCCACTCACCCATTCTTACCCCCACCACACCCACCCACCCACCCCCACACCACACACACACACCTTGTCTTCAGCCAGCCCAAATGCAGCTGTGTAACAGAAGATACCCATCACCACGCCAACAGCGTTGGCTGCCATCACCTCTTCTCACCCACCACACACATACACCACACACACACACACACACACACACACACACCACACACACACCACACACACACGCACACACACGCACACACACCACACACACACACACTACACACACACACACACACACACACACACCACACACACACACACCACACACACACACACACACACACACACACACCACACACACACACACACACACACACCACACACACACCACACACACACACCACACACACACACCACACACACACCACACACACACACACCACACACACACACACACACACACACACACCACACACACACACACCACACACACACACCACACACACACACCACACACACACCACCACACACACACACCACACACACACACACACACACACACACACACACACACACACACACACACACACACACACACCACACACACACACACACACACACACCACACACACACCACACACACACCACACACACACACACACACACACACCACACACACACACACACACCACACACACACACACACACACCACACACACACACACACACACACACACACACACACACACACACACACACACCACACACACACACCACACACACACCACACACACACCACACACACACACAGCATTGGGTTGCAGTCACCTCTCCCCCTCCCTTCCCAAACCCCGCTCTCCTCCCCAAACCCCCACCCCCTCCACACAAACACCCTCCACCCACACCTCTACACACACTCCCTCCACACCCACCCACCCACCTTGTCCTCAGCCAGCCCGAAGGCAGTTGTGTAACAGAAGATACCCATCACCACGCCAACAGCGTTGAGTGTGGTCACGAATGGATCCTTCCCCTCCCCTCCTTTCCCCCACCCCACCCCCCACACACACACCCACACACACCCCACACACACATACAGCATTGGGTGTAGTCACAAACCCACCCACACCCCTCCCCCTCCACTCACACCCCTCCACACACCTTGTCCTCAGCCAGGCCGAAAGCAGTTGTGTAACAGAAGATACCCATCACCACACCAACAGCGTTGGGTGTGGTCACGAATGGATCCTTTTTCAGCAGTCCATATGTCAGCCAGGCAATTGTGTTGGCGACCTGGGACCGGGCGAATGTTTTATGCTTATTTGATAATATTTGTATTTATTTTAATTTTTTAATTTTCAGCAGTCAATATGTCAGCCAGGCGATTGAGTGGGCAACCTGGGACCATCTGGATGTTTTATTTTTGATTTTTTGAGTTTGCAGCAGTCCATATTTTAGCCAGGCAATTGTGTTGGTGACATGGGACCGAGGGGGTTTGTTTGATGCATATTTGAGGATGAGTTTTCTTTTTTATCTTCGGGAGTCCATATGTCAGCCAGGCAACTGTGTTGGCGACCAGGGACCGGGCGAATGCTTTATTATGCTTATTTAAGATTTTGCTGATTTTATCTTTGGGATTATGTATGGCGGCCAGGCAACTTTGTTGGCAACCTGGGACCGGGTAAATGTTTTATGCTTATTTGAGATTCTTGAGTATTTTTAATCATCTTCAGCAGTCCATATGTCAGCCAGGCTACTGTGTTGGCGACCTGGGACCCAACGAATTTTTCACTATGCTTATTTAAGATATTGCTGTTTTAATCTTCAGGGTTATGTATGTCAGCCAGGCAACTGTGTTGGCGACCAGGGACCGGGTGAATGTTTTATTTTTGAATGTATGAATTTTTGAATTTGCAGCAGTCCATATGTCAGCCAGGCAACTGTGTTGGCAACCAGGGACCGGGTGAATGTTTTACTTTTGAATGTATGAATTTTTGAATTTGCAGCAGTCCATATGTCAGCCAGGCAACTGTGTTGGCGACCAGGGACCGGGTGAATGTTTTATTTTTTGATTTTTGAATTTTTGAATTTGCAGCAGTCCATATGTCAGCCAGGCAACTGTGTTGGCGACCAGGGACCGGGTGAATGTTTTATTTTTGAATTTTTGAATTTTTGAATTTGCAGCAGTCCATATGTCAGCCAGGCAACTGTGTTGGCGACCAGGGACCGGGTGAATGTTTTATTTTTTGATTTTTGAATTTTTGAATTTGCAGCAGTCCATATGTCAGCCAGGCTGTGTTGGCGACCAGGGACCGGGTGAATGTTTTATTTTTGAATTTTTGAATTTTTGAAATTGCAGCAGTCCATATGTCAGCCAGGCAACTGTGTTGGCGACCAGGGACCGGGTGAATGTTTTATTTTTGAGTTTTTTTATTTTTTAATTTGCAGCAGTCCATACGTCAGCCAGGCAACAGTGTTGGCGACCAGGGACCGGGTTAATGTTTTATGCTTATTCAAGAATTTGCTTTCAGCAGTCCATATGTTAGCCAGGCAACTGTGTTGGTGACCTGGGACCAGTAGAATGTTTATTATGCTTATTCAAGTTTTGTTTATTTAACCTTCAGCAGTCCATATGTCAGCCAGGCTACTTTGTTGGCGACCTGGGACCGGGCAAATGTTTTATGCTTATTTTAGATTTGTTTATTTTTCAGCAGTCCATATGTCAGCCAGGCTACTTTGTTGGCGACCTGGGACCGGGTAAATGTTGTATGCTTATTTGAGAATGTTTGTTTTATTTTCATTTTAGAATCTTCAGGATTCTGTATGTCAGCCAGGCAATTGTGTCGGCGACTTGGAACCGGGTGAATGTTTTGTGCAATTTTAGGAATAATGTATTTCTATTTGTATTTGGGAATCTTCAGGAGTCTTTATGTCAGCCAGGCAACTGTGCTGGCAACCTCAGACCAGGTGAATGTTTTAATATAATTTGAGAATTATTTGTTCTTGGATTTTATAATTTTCAGCAGTCCATATGCAAGCCAGGCAATCGTGTTGGCAACCTGGGGCCGAGCGAATGTTTTATGCTTATTTGAGTTTTTTTTTTTATACTCAGCAGTCCATATGTCAGCCAGGCTACTGTGTTGGCAACCTGGGACCATGTAGGGTGTTTTATGCTTATTTGATAACGATTTTATTTTTATTTCAATTTTTATTTGAGAATGATTTAATTTTGCATGTTTATTTAGAAATTTCAGGAGTCTGTATGTGAGCCAGGCTACTGTGTTGGCAACCTAGGACCAAGCGGGGTATGTCTTATACTTATTTGATAATGATTTTATTTGTATTTCAATTTTTATTCGAGAATGATTTAATTTGTATTTTTATTTGAGAATCTTCAAGAGTCGATATGTGAGCCAGGATACTGTGTTGGTGACTTGGGACCAGGTTGGGTATGATTTATATACCGGTATATTCATATGATATCAATATCCACTATATCTTACTTGACAACCCTAAAAATAATGCCAACAGAAGAGTGAGGAAATAAAAAGTGCTATGCAGCGTCGCAAGCAACGCGGAAGATTGGCGAAAAGTGCTGGCAATGGAACGACATGTGGCGACGGACTGGAGATGACCAAAGCCAGTTAGTTATGACACATTTGGCTGACGTGTCAGGCTTCAATTTTTTTGTCGGTCGGTCAGACGGACAAATGGATAACCCTGGGGGCTCCCACACACCAGAATGGGGGGGCTCCGCCAAAAAGTGAGACAATGACAACTCACCGTGACTGCGAAGGGGATGGGGTTGATGTCCTGGATATGAAGGAAGAGGGCGTGCATGAGGTACAATGATGTACAATAAGGTACAATGAGGTGCAATGGTATCCTGGATATGAAGGAAGAGGGCGTGCATGAGGTATATTGAGCTACAATGAGCTGCAATGAGGTACAATGAGGTACAATGAGGTGCAATAGTATCCTTGATATGGAGAAGGAGGGCGTGCATAAGGTACAATGAGGGACAATGAGGGACAATGAGCTACAATGAACTGCAGTGAGTTACAAAGAGGTACAGTGAGGTAGAATGAGGTGCACTGAGATACAATGGGGTCCAATGGTATCCTTGATATGAAGGAAGAGGGCGTGCATAAGGTACAATAAGGTAGAATGAGGTACAATGAGGTACAATGAGGTGCAATGGTATCCTGGATATGGAGAAAGAGGGCGTGCATGAGGTACAATGAGGTACAAAGAGGTACAGTGAGGTAGAATGAGGTGCACTGAGATACAATGGGGTCCAATGGTATCCTTGATATGAAGGAAGAGGGCGTGCATAAGGTACAATAAGGTACAATGAGGTACAATGGGGTACAATGAGGTGCAATGGTATCCTGGATATGGAGAAAGAGGGCGTGCATGAGGTACAATGAGGTACAAAGAGGTACAGTGAGGTAGAATGAGGTGCACTGAGATACAATGGGGTCCAATGGTATCCTTGATATGAAGGAAGAGGGCGTGCATAAGGTACAATAAGGTACAATGAGGTACAATGAGGTACAATGAGGTGCAATAGTATCCTGGATATGGAGAAAGAGGGCGTGCATGAGGTACAATGAGGTACAAAGAGGTACAGTGAGGTAGAATGAGGTGCACTGAGATACAATGGGGTCCAATGGTATCCTTGATATGAAGGAAGAGGGCGTGCATAAGGTACAATAAGGTACAATGAGGTACAATGAGGTACAATGAGGTGCAATGGTATCCTGGATATGGAGAAAGAGGGCGTGCATGAGGTACAATGAGGTACAAAGAGGTACAGTGAGGTAGAATGAGGTGCACTGAGATACAATGGGGTCCAATGGTATCCTTGATATGAAGGAATAGGGCGTGCATGAGGTACAATGATGTACAATAAGGTACAATGAGGTGCAATGGTATCCTGGATATGAAGGAAGAGGGCGTGCATGAGGTATATTGAGATACAATGAGGTACTATTAGGTACAATGAGGTACAATGAGGTACAGTGAGGTACAATGAGGTGCAATGCTATCCTGGGTATGGAGAAGGAGGGCATGCATGAGGTACAATGAGGTACAATGAGCTACAATGATATCCGGGGTATGGAGGAGGAGGGTGTGCATGAGGTACAATGAGGTACAATGAGCTATAATGATGTAAGGGGTATGGAGAAGGAGGGTGTGCATGAGGTACAATGAGCTACAATGAGGTAAAATGAGCTATAATGATGTACGGGGTATGGAGAAGGAGGGTGTGCATGAGGTACAATGAGCTACAATGAGGTACAATGAGCTATAATGATGTACGGGGTATGAAGAAGGAGGGTGTGCATGAGGTACAATGAGCTACAATGAGGTACAGGGTTATTTTTAAGGGAAATTTGCCACCCCCCTTTCATCGCAATATTGGTTCTGGGGCCAATTGCCCAGAGTCCAGAAGGAGCAAAAATCGCAGGGGCCCCAAATCCCTTGGAATCCAAGTCCAAAAATCCATGCAAAGCCAGGTCAGCCAGGCCAGATCAGCTTCAAGCCAAATCCAGCCCACAGGGCTGAGTCTCGAAACTATGGGTTTCATCGCAGGGCCGATTCCGAAAACGATGGGTTTTATCGCATAATGCGAAGTTTCGCAGGTAAAAAAACCCTGATGAGGTACAATGAGACACAATGAGGTACAATAAGATACAATTAGGCACAATGAGCTACTATGAGCTGCAGTGAGTTACAATGAGGTACAGTGAGGTACAATGAGGTACAATGAGGTGCCATGGTATCCTGGATATGGAGAAGGAAAACGTGCATGAGGTACAATGAGATACAATGAGGTACAATAAGGTGCAGCGAGGTACAATGAGGTACAATGAGGTACAATGAGCTGCAATGAGGTACAGTAAGGTACAATGAGGTGCAATGGTATCCTGGATATGGAGAAAGAGGGCGTGCATGAGGTACAATGATGTACAATAAGGTACAATGAGGTGCAATGGTATCCTGGATCTGGAGAAGGAGGGCGTGCATGAGGTACAATGAGGTACAGTGAGGTACAATGAGGTGCAATGGTATCCTGGATATGGAGAAAGAGGGCATGCATGAAGCAAAATGAGATGCAATGAGGTAAAATAAGAGTCAATGAGGTACAGTGAGGTTCAATGATATCCTGGGTATGGCGAAGGAGGGCGTGCATGAGGTACAATGAGGTACTATGAGTGGTGCAGAAGTACAGGATTGACAGCGGAATTTGCATCGGGCCTCCACCACCACTACACTACCACCACACTACCTCCACCACCAAAATAATACCACCACGGCCTCACTACCACCACACCACCCCCAAACTAATACCGCCACCGCCACATTCCCAACCCACTACCATCACCACCACCATACCAATACCACCACCACCACTACAATAACACCAATACCACCACCATACAACCACCACCACACCACCACCACCACCACCATACTACCACCACCACCACAACCACCCACCACCACACTACCATAGCCACCATCATACTACCACCACCACCACCACACTACACCCACCCACCACCACAATACCACCCACACCGCCACCATACTAATACCACCACCACCATACTAATATCACCACCGTCGCACTACCACCACACTACCACCAAAACCACAATAACACTTTCCTACCACCTTCCTTCCACCACCACCATACCACCACCACCACACTACCACCACCACCATACTAATACCGCCACCGCCACACTACTACCCCACCACCACAACCATACTACCACCACCGCCACCACACTACCCACCCCACCCCCCCCCCACCACAATACCAACCCCACTGCCACCACACTACCACCACCACCACCATAATACCACCACCACACTGCCCCCCACCCACCCACCCACCCACCCCACACACACACACACAATTAACCTGAGCCATGCATTGACTTATCCGTTACCATCACTCTCCACCCCAACTCACACCTCATCTACCCCAAAGGACCCCACCTACCCCTAATGACTTGGCCTGAGCAGCTTTCAGGCACGCCTGCACGGGGGTAGCGTACATGACGATGCAGATAGCAGCTCCCAGTGAGGGAACCACCGTATGCAGGAGAAGGTCAGACATTTATGCCAGTCTGTTTTTTCGTATCGATGAAGTTTCGGCGATCTAGGGGTGGGGGTCAACTTTCGTCGTGCGAGAGTACTTGTAGATCAGGTCGGTGAGGCTGGACCGGGCTGGACCAGGCTGGAGGGGAATGGGGTGCGGGGGAGAGGAATGGGGTGAGGGGGAGAATGAAGAGATGCCTGGGGTGGCGTGGTCCTGGAACTGGGCAGATCAACGTGAAGGGCCACCTACGCTGTCCCAACCCCAACACAGGCACTGCTTTAAACACAAGACAAGACACAGCTTGCAGACAAGACAAGGCTGTACACACAGTGTTAAACACTAAGACAAGACAAGAGAATAAAATGCAAGGCTCCACACACAGACAAAGCTTTAACAAGTTCTATGTAGTCGCATGCAACGCTAAAAATTGGCGGAGGGTGTTCGCGACGGAGCGACAGGTGCAGGTCCCGGGTGCAGGTGGCAACGGAGGCGAGTTAGTTACGAGACCGTTGGCTGACGTGTCAGGCTTCGGTCAAACGGTTGCGGTCGCGGTCGGTCGCGGTCGGTCGGTCGGTTAGTTGGACAGAGAGTTGTTGTCGCGAGATAATAAAATTCGAAAGGAAATGAGACTGGGTGGCCAAGGGTGCCGCTGATATGAGGCTAAGTCCGAGGTAAGCAGCTTCCCTCCGTTCGAACTTGAACTGAACTGTGGGCTTGAATTCAAACAGTGAGCCACGTGCGTTCGAACAGGAGATCTGATGTGCAGATGTTCACCTCCGGACTGGCGACCTCAGGACTAGCTTCCCCCGGCTTCCCCCCTTCGTCGGTTGGTCGGTCGGTTGGTCGGTCGGTCGCGACCGCGGTCGCGGTCGCGGTCGGACAAATGGGTAACCCAGGGCGGGCTCCGCCAAAAACGAGATCCCCAGACATTCTACGTATTTTCAAAACTAAGCAAGAACGTGTCTCTTCTTTTGACGTCCAAACCAATGGATTTACAGCGACTTTCCCTCGTCCTCTGCATCCTTGCTATCGTTGCGGTATGCTCGGATGCTCTGTCTTGTTAAGAAACGGAAGTGGTAGCTTCCAGCACCACACTTCCGGTGTTTGTGGAGTGTGCTCCCGGTGAAGACGTTTGCTTTCTACGCGCCAAGTTCGATGCCAATGCCAATAATACGGTGTATCGACGAGCGTACTGCACATCATCTGCAGCAATGGGCGACAGCGTCCTCGGAGCAGTTGAATCTTCCCTGGAAGATGAAAGCGTCACCGTGGTAGCGTATCATTGCGACTCTGATGGATGCAACCTAGCATTCCCCCCTGGCGAAGACTGTATTTATGATCTGCCAAGTTCTAGCGGCTCGAAAACGCTGTCTTGCTTCGAGTCGGATGTGGTGGGCTCCAAAGGGTCACTTGTAGAGTGTGAGGGTAGAGTGTGAGGGCAAAGAAGATGTTTGCTTTCTGCGCGCCAAGTACGATGTCAAAGGCATTAAGTTCTACCACCGCGCGTACTGCACATTATCTGAAGCGATGGGCGGCAGCGTACTCGGAGAAGTCGACGCATTCCTGGAAGATGAGACCACCACCGTGGTAGCGTATTATTGCGCCTCCGATGGATGCAACGGAGAGTTCCCCCCTTGTGACACTAACAGAGACTGTATTTATGGTCAGCGAGTTTCAGGCGACGCTCCGCCAAGTCCAGGCGACGCTTCGCGACTCCTCCCGTCCGCTTCTCAACTCTGTTTCTTCACTCTCAGCTCTGTAATGTTCGTCCTGTTCATGTGAGCGAGTCAAAAATCTTCTAGGCCCTGATCTTCTCAGCGCCAGCCTTCTGACCCCCAATCTTCTCTGCCCAAATCTTCTCAGCCCCAGCCCCCAGCCTTCTGAGCCAAAACCTTCTGACACCCAATCTTCTCAGCCCCAGCCTTCTGGTCCACAGCCTTCTGACCCCCAATCTTCTCAGCCCAAATCTTCTCAGCCCCAGCCTTCTGGGCCACAGCCTTCTGAGTTCTGACCCCCAATCTTCTCAGCCCCAGCAGCCTTCTCGGCCCTCGTCTTCTTCGCCCTAGTCTTCTTCTCCCCATCCCTCTCACTCTCTCTGCACCCCCTCCTCGCAGCCCTAGTCCTCACGGCCGCCTACTTCTAACAAGCCTCCATCCCCTCTGTCCCCTCCAAGCCTCCTCCCCCCCTTTCCCCTTCCTCCTCCTCCCCTCTCCTCCCCCCCTCTCCTCCACTCCACTCCGCCCCCCTCTCCCCCTGTTCCTCCCTCCCCCCCCCCCTCCCTCTCAAACCTCCATCCCCCCTCCTCCATCCCCCAGTCCCATACCTAGGAGGCTCGGACCACACCGCGACCGCCTCCAGTTCCTCCACTACTTCACCCGCCGCCGCCTGTACCATATCTCCCGCTCCGCCCCTTCCCCCCCACCCATCCCCCTCTGCTTCCGCCTCCTCCTCACCCGCCCCTCCCTTCTCCCACACTCTTCTCCTGGCGCTCCGGTGGACCCCTCCCGTGGACCCCTCCAGTTGACCCCTCCCACACTCTTCCCCTGGCGATTCCGTGGCCCCCTCGTTTTCCCTTCCCCCCCCCCCCCCCCCCCCCCCCCCCCCCCAAACAACAACAACAACAACAACAAACCAGGTACACCCATCCTGCTATGACACCTAATCTCCTCCATCCCTTCCAACCTAATTCCCTCTGCCACCGACACCCCCAACCCCCCTCCATCTCCTCCAAGCAAGCCTCCATCCGCTCCATCCCCTCCATCTCCATTTCCTCCATCCCCGCCAAGCCTACATGTCCCCCATCCCCTGCAACCCTACATCCCCTCCATACATCTACTTCATTCCCTCCATCCCCTCCATCCCTCCATCTCCTCCAACCCTTCATCCCCTCCAAGCCTCCATCCTTTCCATCCCCTCCAAGCCTCCATCCCCTCCAACCCTCCATCCCATCCATACCCTCCATCCCATCCATCCCCTCAAACCCCCCATCCTGTTATGACTCATGTAGTTATGATTGTATTGATGTTCTCCCGCAAACCCAGAACCATGTGCAAGAGCAGGAGGCTGAAGAGTTGCAAGATACAAACCATGCGCTACAGCTAGAGTTGCATGAGACCCTGTGCGACAAGAAGAGGGTTGAGAGAAAACAATAGAATGCTATACAGCACCTGTACGAGAGGATTTACTGCCTTGAAACCCCTTAGTCCACTAGGGAGAAATATGGGGAGGGCAGGCTCGAGCAGGTAGAAACTGTCCCAAGTGATGGTGTGCACCAGGGTGCTTCCATTAACCAAATTGGACAGCGCTATAGCGCACTTGAAAACAGAAAAACTGCGCTTTGTAGTGCAAAAAGCGCAAAAATTGCTTGCTGCGCTCACATGGGGTTGCAAAAAACTGCGTGAAACGCGCAGTGGGGCTCAAAAAGGCAGCGCGCCAGCGGGCAAAAGCGCGCGGTTGGAAGTACCCTGGAGTGCACTTAATCAGTGGGAGAGGCACAGGAAGAGGCATATGCGTAGGGAACGGCAATATGATATTGTGTGATATCGATCATGTCATCATATGATATCATACGTTGCCTGCAGTCTGACTGGACTAAAGTTACCATTTATATACAATCTCATATAATGCAGTTTGTGTGATATCATATGATCTCATATTGTATTTGGTCAACATCATATGATGTGCCGGTCCCTACATATGTGAGTGCAGCCCTATTAGTTGGTCCTGTATAACTATATAAGAGACAAGGAAGATGGCAGTATATATGTGAGTGCAACCTTACTAGTTGGTCCTATAGTAGAGACAAGGAAGATGGCAGTACATATGTGAGTGCAGCCCTACTAGATGGTCCTATAGTAGAGACAAGGGAGATGGCAGTATATATGTGAGTGCAGCCCTATTAGTTGGTCCTATAGTTGAGACAAGGAAGATGGCAGTAGGGTCGTTGTTAGGCACATGGTTTTTTTGGCGGAGCCCCCTCTTGAAGGGGGCGGGAGCCCCCATGTTTACCCATTTGTCCGTCTGTCCGACCAAAAAATTGCTTGAAGCCTGACACGTCATCCAACGGTCACGTAACTAACTCGCTTCGGTCAGCTCCATCGTTGCCACCTTTCGTTCCGATGCCAACACACTCCGCCAATTTTCCGCGTCGCTTGCGACGCTGCATAGGACTTGTTCCAGTTCAGTGAGATGTATATCAGTAGAAAATAGTTTATTACTTGAGTGCAATTTGTGATATCTGACTCAGAATTCCATGTAACTATACAAGATCTCAGGTTATGGGCCTATCTCGCTAACCAATGCGTTCCGGTTCTGTGGTATCTGACTCTTTTACCAGGCGGATAATGAGGACGAACCTGCAAGTGAGTCTGACCTGGAGTCTATCAGCTATAATCACTTCTAAGAGTGGACAGAGATGTATGCAGCGGAGACAGACGCGCCAATCTATACACAGAGACGAGAATAGCTTTACAAGCACTGGAGACCCATCAAGGGGCACCAGTGGTGGAAGAGACCATTGACTATAACCTAACTAGAACCTAAGTCAGGGTATATGTCCACATAGAGATGCAACGGTAACCTAGCTGACAGGAAGCTGTCACCACTGAGTCACTCAAAGGATGACACAGTCTGCGGGAAGCTGTCAGTACGGGAAGCTGTCACAGTACTGTCAGGACCGATAGTTCTAAGGGAGTACAGAAGTAGTCACCAAGTCATAAAACGCGTGAGAGCAACGCAATTCATGCTGATACTCCACCTATGACACAGGTGACATACAATACTAGTACTCCACCTATGGCACTGGGGACATAGAACTATATGTAACAATTAAAAAAAAAATCAAAGAACTCCGTAAAATCGAGAGAACCTCAAATGGAACCCAAGGGGTTATAGGAAGGAATGAAACAAGGCAAAAAACCAAAAATTTGCCAAGTGAGAAAAAGATGAAAACCGAATATCAAAGATGGGTAACAACGGTATAGAAAACCCGATCCGGGAATAGGAACCTAATGCCAATCAATGATAACGAGAGAAACTCTAAAATGAACCAAAAAAAATTCCAGAACACATGTAAGCAAAAGTCAAGAATACATGGAACCAAAAAAAAATTGGTCTAAGGAGAAGCAGTCATTCCAAACATGCGAATGAACCGCCAGAACACCGCAGGATCAAGGGGCTTGGTGAATGGGTCAGCACAGTTATCAACTGTGTTCACATAGGCAACAGCAAGGGAGCCATCCTCCACCAGCTCCTTGATGTAGTGATGAATAACATCAATGTGCTTGCTGCGAGGGAGAAGCTGCCAGTCTTTGGCCCAGCTCAGGGATCCTAAGTTATCACCCTGAATGGTAACCAAATCACAAGGCAGGCCTAGATCCACTCTCAATTTCTTCAACCATTGTACCTCCCTGGCAGCTTGGGACAGGGCCTGATACTCAGCCTCACTAGAGCTAATAGCAACGGTAGGCTGCCGCTTGCTCATCCAGTTTACTATGCACCCCCCAGCTAGCACAGCAAAGCCAGTCTGAGACCTCCTGTCAGACCCATCATCAGCAAAAGAGGAATCACTAAAGACAGTAAAAGAGAACTCAGGGCTGTGGGTGTAAGTGAGACCCAGGTGGGAATGTGTTCTCAAATACAACAGCAATCTCTTGGCAGCATTCCAGAGAGAGACTGTAGGTTGAGCAGAAAACCTGGACAAGTAGCTCACAGCAAAAGAAATATCAGGCCTGGTGCAAGTAGCCAGGGTTATAGCAAAGCACCCACAAGGGAGAGGTACTGGCTATTAGACGGCAGGGGTACACACCAGGTTCATCAGAAACAGTGGACTTGGACATGGAGCAGCAAACTTGGGTGGGGCAGCAGAAGTGAGACCAAACTGCTCCACCAGATCAACAATGTAGGTGTGCTGAGACAGGTTGATCTGAACACACCTGCCCTCAGAGTCAAGTGTACAAGCCATGTCTAAAGAGAGGAACTGAACAGGAAACACCCATCTCTTTGACCTCTCATCCAGCTTCTTCCATAGCTTGGATCAGCAACACATACCTATCCAGCTCACTAAAAGCACAGATGAAATCATCTACATAGGTCAGGACATAGCTCCACCCACCATCAGAATCCTTCCTAAAATACAGAGCAGGTTCAGCCTTGCACATAGTAAAGCCATGTGCAATCAGAACCCGTTTGACATCCCTATTCCAAGCCCTGGGTGCCTGTTTCAAACCATAAAGGGACTTGAGCAGCTTGCACACAAGGGGAACACCGTGAGGACCAAGTACTTTTAAAGCCATCAGGCTGGTGGAGTACAGGTCCAGACCAGGTTCCAGCTTAGGCATTTAGGAATGCAGTCTTGATGTCCAGCTGCCTAACAAACATCTTCCTATGAGTGATAGCAGCCAGGAGCACTCTTAGACCTGCTTTAGAGGAGACAGGGGCATATACATCATGAAAGTCCAGCCCAGGACGCTGCAAAAAACCACGAACCACAAAAACGTGCCTTGAAGCGGATTGAACCATCAACTCCAACCTTCCTCACAAACAACCACCTGCCAGACAGGATCTTCTGCTTGTGAGGCTGTGGAGTGAGAGCCCAAGTGCCATGGGCATGAAGGGAAGCCATCTCATCCTTCCATAGCAAGAAGCCATTGGTCCCTGTCAGGATTGGTAGGAAGCATGGCAGCTTTATAGGACAGTTCAGTGGTGGGTGCAGCAGATGCTCCCACGTACAAGCAGTTTACTTGTACACGGGCAGCGGGGGTATCAGCAGTATCAGCAGTAACCATTAGTAAAGCCCCCAGCGCAGAACTACTGCCCGGTTGAACAGGGCCGGCCTTATTTGCCTCTAAATCAACGAAGCCTGGGTCGACCGGAACACCCCAGCCATACGCAGTATCGGAACCAGACCAGTGTTCAAAGATCATCACTTGCGTCGTCAGCAAAGGCTACATCGTCACATGGGCTATACCCGATTGTTCACCAGGAACGGCAGACGGCGAGGTGTTCAACAACACCGAGCCATCCAAGGCGGGCGGAGGTTGGTGACTATTAGGCGATGGACCTGTAAGAGGCTCCACCATGATCTGAGGCTGCCTTAATCCTAGAGCTTCACCGACGGAACGTGGCGCAGAGGAGGGCCTGGCGACCCCCTGAGATTCGGCTAAGATTTTGTCCGTAGGAACCGCAGAAAACTCGCCGCCCAGTGCTTTCTCACGCAATACAGTACCACTGGCCCCTGACCTAGTTTCGCAGAGTCATCCTATGGCCAGGACAGTGGTCAACAAGTGGGGAAAGCAAAGGATCTAGGGAACTCACTGCAGCCTCAGGCATGTGTCCGATGATAGCGGCAGGGATGCTAGAGACATACGGTGACCCATCATAGGAGGAAGCCCAGGAATGCAGTTATGATCAAACTGCTCATAGAAGAGTACATCACGACTCTCTACGACCTGGCGCAACTTTGGAACCCAAACAAAATAACCCTTACTCACCAGAGAGTACCCAACCAGTCTACCAGATAACGCCCTTTCGTCCAGCTTGTTACGTTTCTTCCCATTGACTAACGTAACGTAGCAGGGGCAACCAAACACACGCAACAACGACACATCAGGCACGATCCCATAAAACAACTCATAGGGTGTTTTGTCTCCCTGATTGGGCAGCCGATTACGAAGGTAACAAGCAGCTAGGAAGGCATAGGGCCAGAAAGACTTAGCTAGTTTAGACTCCAGGTGGATGCTCCTAGCGACAGACTGTAAGACCCCATTATACCGTTCCACAGTTGCATTCTGCTGCGCAGTGTATGCCAACGATAACTCATGTACTGCCCCAACCGAAATAAGCCAGTCCTCGAACCATGTAACAATAAACTCCTTGGCCCTGTCAGATCTCAGACATTTAAAGGCAAACCCATGTAGTTGATTCATCCATCTGAGGATGATAGTTTGGACTGCTAAGGGAGCCTCATCCCTGGTTCTCAAGCACAGTACTTCAGCCATAGCCAGAGTACTGATCTGTGAGACACAGAATATAAAACTCCCCACGCAGGCCCTAATGTGAACAGGTCCCATAATATCTAAGTGAAGCCGTTGGAGAGGTGCACGGATCTCAGTTTTGCTTTCTTTAGGAAAAGGGAGACGTTTGCCTTTGCCTTCTGACAAGCATCACAAGGGATCTTAGCCATCCTTTCCACCTGACGAAGACTGAGGGGTAAGTTCTTAACCATACCCTTATCAACAAGTCTGTGTAAGGCATGATAGCCGGGGTGACCCAACCGCCTATGCCACAACCATGCAGGAGTGGTAGGGATAACAACTCCACCGTCCTCATCAACATCAAGTGCAAAAGCAGGATAATCGTCAGCAACCCTCAAACAGTCCCGACTGGTGTTACAAGGTCTACAGGCAAACTTGTACACACCATCACTAGATGCAGGAAAAGACCAGAGAACAGAAGAGCCCTGAGTGGCAGTGCAACTAAGACTATCAAAAGAAACCTGGCAGTGGAGAGAATGAGCCACAGCATTTACTGACAGGAGGTTCACTGGACAGTGAGGGATGTAGAGAACATTGGTAAGAGTGATGGATGTTGGTAACCAATCACTACATAACACAATGGATCCCTTACCCTCAGACCGTTGAACCACCCCATCACCAAATCGAACTGCTGGCCCAACAGCAGAAGCCTTATACATAGTGAACAAAGATTTATCACCTGTGATAGACATTCCAGCTCCAGAGTCCACATGCCAGACACCCTCAGAAAGACTCGGGCTACACACGTTAGAGAACTTAGTTGTGCAAGAGAATAGGACAGAGCGTACCTCCTAGTTCTTGGACATGGCATACCCATCAATCTGAGCCTGCAAGGAGGACAACTGCCGGCGAGTCAACGAACCTGGAAGTGCCAAGGCAATGGGCACGGGTTCACCGCCCGGTACACCAGGCTTGGACCTTTTCAGGTGCGGATGCTTCGTCCAGCAACGGTCCTCCGAGTGGGGTCGTTTTGGAAGGACAGGGGCCCAAGTGCAATCCAAGTGCCTCTTGGGAGCCCGGAACTCTGAGAACCAGACCCCCGGCCACGCTGGATGGCAGCATGGGCAGGGACTGGGGGAGAGTCACGGGACCAACCAGGATGCCTTGGATCAGACCTGGGGAGAGACACATTCAAAAAATCTAATGATCTATATGCTGCAAGACAGGTCCAGTAATCAACAGTTTTGTTCTGGTACAGCTCGAAACCAAATTGTAGGCGCAGCGAATCGAAGCGAGGGTGAGTGATGCCATTGATAATCGTGTGCATCGCGTGACGTTGCGGTTGCGGGTATCCGCACTGCGAAGGTCAGTACACAACTGCCGCACCCTGCGGAAGAACACGTCTACAGGTTCAGAATTGTTCATAGTTACACTACGAAGCTCAACAAGCATGAGGGGGACACGAGCAGCAAAGGGTATCAGAATGCTGCTCTTGATATGCACCAAAGATATCGCGAGGCGTAGCAAAATCCTGATAGACCTGTACCATCGGTTCCGTCATGTTTGCTAGCATCATCGTGAGACACATGAACTCCTGGCGCGCAAGGGGCAGGGTACTAAATCCTAACAGGGCAGGATCTACACGAGACTGACTAGGAGAGGCCGGTGGTGATGCAGCAGGGGAAGCCGGCGAAACATCATACATCGCGCGAACAGCCAGAAAGTACTCAGCAGCGATGCCAGCATCATACGCACGCTGGTCATCAAGGTTTCTAATCTCACCCAAGGAACTCGCAACACGCACAAGTAGCTCGAAATCTGGCCTAGGAGGAACAAAGCTGAGAGGGACTGAAACAAACTGGTACTTGCGAAGATTCGCATTTCTAACACCAGATCCACCAAAGGTTGCACCACCAGGACGAGGGTAGGAAATACCCGCCTGCACAGGCCCGAGAAAAGCACGGCTAGCATGGCCCAACTCAGAGAAAATCATCACCCGCGGATCCCCCTTCTGATTTACATTAGCCCTAGTGGCCGCCTGATCCATCTACCGTACAAAGTGCGGTCCAAAGAGTCACCAGCATTCTGCTCCTGGCGAACAAGGCGGGACATCCGCACATCCATGGTCATAGGACGGGAGCCATCAAGCAGGTGCTCCCAGGATAAGCATCCCAGTGAGCGAGTAGGGTAAAGCGGCAAGGGGGGAGGAAAAGGAGAAGGGGAAGGGGGCAGATCCACTGGTGGAAGTGGAGGTGGCTCCAGGGAGGGGTCAGCAGCAGCGCTGGAGACACTCGCAGCAGCAGTCTCGCGAGACCGAGTGTTGTAGCCACCAGACGGTGGAACAGGAGGAGCAGACGGAGGCCTCAAGACAGGAGGAGGAGGCGCCAGTGGATGCTCAAACACTGGAGAATCAAAGACACGAGTGGCAGAGGAGGGAGAAACTCCACCGAAGTCACTACTCGGTAGATCTGCCTCTTCGTCGTCATCCTCAGTGTTGTCAGTGTAGTAACCATCTCCATGCTTATGACGAGCAAGATCAGCATGGTCATAGGAGAAGCGAGCATCAGCAGGCGGAGGAGAACTCCTGTACTTGATGATCTGTGTCGAGACACAGCATAGACGCATCAGAATATCCTCTACCTCAGGACGGAGGCGTTGGATAAGAGGAGAAGGAGGGAGAGAAATGGTGGGATGGCTGGGGGGGATGGCTTCCATGATGGCGGAAGGAGACTCATCTAAGGCAGCAGAGGCCGCTGGCGCACAATCATCAAGCCAATCCGTGGGAACACGGATCTTGAAAGGAAGAATCCGGTCGCAGCCATTAGAGATAATGACGCTCTCCATACCACGCGACCAAGACAAACCATTCTGTGGGGTAAGCTTCTCGAAGCCGGCAGGAGGCCCACGAGGAAGTTGCATTATAAAGCAGTGGTAGAAAGAGATGAAGCCCGTAACCTATCAGCTATAATCACTTCTAAGAGTGGACAGAGATGTATGCAGCGGAGACAGACGCGCCAATCTATACACAGAGACGAGAATAGCTTTACAAGCACTGGAGACCCATCAAGGGGCACCAGTGGTGGAAGAGACCATTGACTATAACCTAACTAGAACCTAAGTCAGGTATATCCACATAGAGATGCAACGGTAACCTAGCTGACAGGAAGCTGTCACCACTGAGTCACTCAAAGGATGACACAGTCTGCGGGAAGCTGTCAGTACGGGAAGCTGTCACAGTACTGTCAGGACCGATAGTTCTAAGGGAGTACAGAAGTAGTCACCAAGTCATAAAACGCGTGAGAGCAACGCAATTCATGCTGATAGAGTCTGATACAGCTGGAGAATTGGAGATGATGATGACTTGCAAGGGTCTGAGTGAGCTCAGTGGCCACTACGCCATAGTATAGGTCAAGTGATTCAGATGATGATTTTATAATTGTTCAAGGTAAGCAACAGGTGACCATTGAATGTTGTACCGTATGTATACAGACTTCAGGGCTCTTTGAGGTACACAACAACTGTACAGACTTTTCGACACTACAAGGCAAACGTATTGCCCCACAGCCCAAGCCGGCCCCAGCAACGGATATGTTAACTTAACTTTAGCTTCTCATTTCAAAGATATCGTTCCCAGCCCCCTACCCAGTTAAGCAGTACTGCCATTTCCCTCCCATTCTTATTTTTCTGTAAAATACCCCCCACACCACCCCCACCCCCACACACACCCTCTCCTTTTTTGCTGTAAATGATTCCGAAGCATTGGATACCGTACACGCAGCATTAAATGGCAATATTAAAAGTTAGCAAAAGCTTTAAATTTTAATAATAATTGTAATAATAATTTTAATAATAAGGCCTCACAAAAATGCATGGCAAAAACATATTGGCAAAAGTGGTCCATGTCTGCTCAAGTTGAGACCTGAAAACCAGCTCAAGTTGAGACCTGAAAACCAGCTGGCGAAGGGCCGTTTTGCTTTGGTTACATTTCATTGTTAAATGTTCAAAGAGTGTGTTACTTGGGTCCTACAGTCTTCCCATGGTAGCTGTAAAATCATGTTACCATTCAATTCTGTTCAGGACCAGAGGTGGGCTGGATTAAAAAATGTTATGGTACGGCTTATAGGCCGTACCCCATGGCACACGCACACTAATGGACACCCACAGAAATCAAATGGCACGGCAAAACGAATAACTGTATAATCCGGACTATGCATGCACTACTGAATGCATGCATGGACTACTACTACTACAACTACTACTACATACACTACTACTACTACTACTACTACTACTACTACTACTACTACTACTACTACTACTACTACTACTACTACTACTCCTACTTCTACCACTACCAGGCCAACATGCATCATGCATGATATGCGTGCAACACTCACCATCTGACCTTGACCCCCCTATATATCAGTGTGTGTCCCGCAAAGTTAAGCGTGAGGACTCACCTGGCTAATAAGAAATAAAGGCATGCTGTGCTAGGCCCAGCACATTTGTGTTATTGACTGATTTATATATCAGTCTCTGAGTCGGCATAATGCACACTGGTACCTTTCCCTCCTGGTACCGAGTTGCCTGCCGCCAGGCCTCAGGCTAGCTGTGGCCTGCACGTGACTGCAGTACCCTGCAGTACACATCTCTATTCTATATGATTGCGCCTGTTGCGCTTAATAGCATCTTCTCCTCTATCGAGCCTATGCCGTTGTAACAATCTTACATTAACAGGTTATGTGCGCCATCTTTAGACGCTAACGAAGAACAGCCGCTGATTTCCGCGTTCGGATTCAGTTCCCCTCTGACTTGTAGAAGGCCCGAGTTTCAACTAAGCACCTGGACTCCCTGTGCGGATCCTACTTTCCGCTGCTCCGCCTGCCGCTTCCTACCAAGAATCCTTGGATCTGCCACTGCGTCCTACGACTGGAGCAAGCAAGAGCGACCACACGTCACCGAAATCTATGAAGTGAGTATAGGACGACGCCCTCACCGAGACCCACACAGTGCTGTATTGATCTCAGACGATCAATTTGTCTACGCCTCCAGCTTAAGAGAAGCTTCTGTCGTCGAACATTGCCGCTTGGCAACGTTCACCCCTCCGGTAATCCGCTGGATCCCTTTGGATCGCCGATTCCCACACACACTCCATCCCCTCTTCCCCTGCCCGCCCTCGTAACTCCCCCTCTCCCAACACTCCGACCTACAACGCCAAGACTCCTACACAGAAGACCTCACAATGCAACCTCCCAGAATATTCACCGGTAATAACCTCTACACCTGGCGCAGCGCCAGGCAGAATATCCTCCTTGCCCTCAAATCAGATAGGGATACCATTGCCATTGCTTTCGACTGCCAACAAGCGGTCGTCGCTGGCGAGCCTAATGACTCTGATGGTTACCCTGCTGATGATGTTAGTTACCCTCCTGTTGCGGCTGCTGACCCGGCTGCTCCGGCTGCCCCTAGGATTGGTGTCCCCAATCAACAGGATCTCGACCTGGAAGAATTACAAGGCCTTCAAGGTCATCATAGATCATGTATCAGATGGGATCCAGCAGGCCATTCATGCCAACACAGATATGGCCACTAGAGCCTTCAGGTTTCTAGATGCCCTGTACTCTGAGGATGGCAGCAGGCTAGAGCATACCACCCTGACTGCCATCATGGGATTACGTATGACACCTACTGAATCCCTGCAGACATACCTCTCCAGGGCGGCTGACCTGTACTCCCAGATTCCCAAGATAGCAAATCTCCACATCGTCTCTACCAGCACCTTCTTGAACCTCATTGTCAAGGGACTGAACTCCCGCCCTGAATATGATGGTTACATCAATCAGTTCAACCCTACTGCTACAACCACCTTTCCCATGCTCCAAAGTGCCCTCTTCAACTGGTGCTTAGTGAAGCAAGTTGACTCTGCACCATCTCCCGAAGAGGCTGAGCTGGCAGCTGCAGCCTACAGGGCCAGGAGGTCTTTCAACAGCAAGCACCTCCCATTCAGAGACGGGACCATCAACCACAAGACGATGACCTGCTGGAACTGTGGGGGAATAGGCCACAGCTCCAGAGAGTGCACCAGTGAGGACACTGATCTGGCTTTCAGGCCAGCAGACTCAGATGAAGCTGACCATGGATCTAAGTCACCCCCTAAGAACAGAAATGACAAGGATCATGACGACAAGAAGGCCCCCAAGAAGACCAGTCCAGACAGGAGGCGTCTAAGAAGATATTCAAGCAAGGGACGCCATGCCCATGTTGCTGATGGTGACCAGTCCACTTCCAACTCTGACAGTGAGGGTGAACAACACAACTTCCTGTCCCTGGCACTGGATGAGGACAACCTCCAGCCCATGACTTTTGCTACACCAACCAGAGGCAAGTCTGTTTCTTTTGCCTTGCCACCTGACCCCCTGGCTGATACAGCATTCTTTGGACAAATAAGTGCTGATGATGAATGCACTGTAAAAGATGGAGAAGTTTTCCAGGCAGCACTACAGACAGAATGGATCATAGATACTGCAGCACACTCTCATGCAACAAGTAACATCTCCCATCTGCATGACATTCAGGACCTTCAACAGCCTATTAAGCTTCAGCTGGCAGATCAAGACTCTCCACCTATCCTCTGCAAGCAGAGAGGGAAGGCCAAGATCAAGGTTCATGGCAGGACTCTGATTATCCTGAACAATGTGCTTCTTGCTGACTGCAACATGCCCAACATCATTAGCATTCATGCAGCCACCAGCCTCTGCCCAGACCTCCAAGTGAACCTGTCCAAGACTCAAGCCACACTCTCCATCCCAAGACCATCTGGTACTAAACTGCTCCTCTCATGCCCCAAAAGACATGGACTCTACCTTACCCAAACTTCACCAGTCCCTGCCAGAAACCCCTCTTTCCCTGTGGACTCTAATATTGTCTACATCATGATGGTTACCAAGCCTCCATCAACTCACACTGACTCTGAGACAGGGCAGTACCCACCCACTCATGAGACCTCCCCCAGTAGAGCTGATCAAGACTGCCAGGATACCCCCTCTACCTCTGCACCGTCTGCACCCCACACTGATCCTGAGATAGGGCAGTACCCACCCACTCATGTGGAGGCAGACCAGGACCTCCCCTCTACTTCTGCTCCATCTGCACCCCACACTGATTCTGAGATAGGGCAGTACCCACCCACTCATGTGGAGGCAGACCAGGACCTCCCCTCTACTTCTGCTCCATCTGCACCCCACACTGATTCTGAGACAGGGCAGTACCCACCCACTCATGTGGAGGCAGACCAAAACCACCAGGACTTCCCATCTACTTCTGGTCCATCTGCATCCCACACTGCTTTTGAGATAGGGCAGTACCCACCCACTCATGTAGAGGCAGACCAAGACCTCCAGGATCATCCTCCCACTATCTGCCAGTCCCATTCCCCTTTCACTGCAGACAACCTGGCAGCCTCTGATGATCCTGACAGTGATGACATGCCAGAACTCATCCATCCGGAAGTACACAAGCCCCAAGATGACCCTGGACTAGGAGTAGATGACCCTCCTGAAACCACTCCAGATCTCCAACAACAGCTGGACAACCTGGGCCAACAGAGAGCCAGAGCAGAGATGGAACTCCTCAGTGACCAGATCAGAACCAACTATGAGGAATATGATGGCCCCATAGATGGGGACGGGCCACTCAAGCCATCTGATCTTGACACAGCCACTACCTGGGACCAATGGATACTGGTCAACAGGTCACCAGACATTGGACTACCACTGGGAGAAGTTAATCAGAATGTCAACCACATCCACTTTTCCAACAACTCCAGCCTTAGCCTCACACGTTTTGGATGCACCCTCCACCACCTGAACAGCAGGCCTGCTTCACCAGCTTTCAACATCCAGCCCAGGCCTCCACTGTCCAAGCTCATCACAGCATTCACCAGCAAGTTCCCTACCCTGCTGGCTTCTGAAAGAGAACAGTTCCCACACAGGTCAATGCACAAGGAGCCATCTGATGCCTGCAGTCCTATCATCAAGCACAACTACAGACTCCAGCAAATGGTGCAAGCCTACCCCACTGTTTCTACCACAGCCAGACCCACTTTACAGTGGGCCATTTGTCTCCAAGCTGCCATACATGGTCAATGCACATGCTCACACCCTCTCATTCAGACCTAAGATGATCATGGACCCCAGGAGCTGTGCATATCCTGGAGGCAAAGTGCTATGTGTCAACCACCTCAGCATGGACTGGAGCCCCATGGACTTCACCTTTATCAACATTCTTACCCCCCCCAGCCTAGCCCCCAAGTCATTTGACCAGTTCCTTGAACAAGTCTGCAAACAGCTTGACCTTGATGGCTTCCCCAGCAAGCCAGACACTTAATTCAGTTAGCTCTTCATCTTTTGGATAGACTTGAACACTCTAGATTTTTTTTGGATTACCTGCCTACTGTACTGCCCCATGTACTTCCACAGGCAGCACACCTTCTGAATTTAAGTTTTTTTTCTAGTCTCTCTTTGATGTCTATGCTTTAATTTAGGGCCTACCTAATGTAGCTCACCCAAATTATGGGGGGACTAGTCCAGACATCATGTCTAAATGACAAATCCTCTAGTCTCTTCCTTTCTGCTACTTAGCCTGCAGCCTACCTGCAGTGCCACCTACCTGGCCAGGTACCCCTGAAGACTAACATTTCTTTCAAAGACCCCTGCTGAAGTGATTCCTCCCTTCCAGCTTCTAGAAATTCTCAAAGTCTCCCTAGTTTTAATATTTTAATTTTCTTATGCCCCTCAGTTAATTCCAGGAATTCTTGAGCTCAAGAATACCTTGAGTTGGGGGGGATGTTATTGACTGATTTATAAATCAGTCTCTGAGTCGGCATAATGCACACTGGTACCTTTCCCTCCTGGTACCGAGTTGCCTGCCGCCAGGCCTCAGGCTAGCTGTGGCCTGCACGTGACTGCAGTGCCCTGCAGTACACATCTCTATTCTATATGATTGCGCCTGTTGCGCTTAATAGCACCTTCTCCTCTATCGAGCCTATGCCGTTGTAACAATCTTACATTAACAATTTGTGATGGCCTGCTGTACTCAAGAGTGTGGCGCTGCAGTGTTTGTTCTCCCCCATCCAGCAGTTTACCCTGCCCACGAGCTGTCTCAGCTGTAGATCGAGGAGGCTGGTAGACTAAGCAAAGAAGGCAAAGCGTAGCATCTACCAAGTCTACATGACCCATGCAGCAGCTCCATTCTAGCTAGGATAGGCAGCATGTACCTTCCATCGATCCTTCGAAACATTGTTCTGCGAGACTAGTGCGAGTTGATTGTGTTTTAGCGTTGGTCGCATCTCACTATCCATTGGCCGAGTTGATTTTTCAGGCCTGGTCAAAAGATGGCCCGCACCTGCGCGAAATTCAAAATCAGTTCTGCTGAAATGCGCCGGATCTGAACTGCTCTGGCGCGCTGTTGCAGGAGAGGGAACTGATGAAGGCCTGGCTGCGCTGTGCAGCCCCGTCTTAAGCTAGCGAATACAGTAGAAATGCCCAGGCCATGTGTGCACCCAGCTTCAACTGGATTGAGGCTAGGTGGGTGTACGTGGTAACCGATCCCACCTGAGGGCAGATCGATGTTACATAATCAACATGCTGCACCGATTGCTGCATGCACGAAACAAGCGGGAGACGAGCGGGTGAAAAAGGCTAATAATGCATCCTAAAGCGAGAATCATGCCACTATAAAAAACTCCTAAAGTGGGAGTACCGGGAATCGACCCACGACCTCTCGCAGGCTTAACGTATGTTAAGCTATGATGCTGCAAGATATGTAATCTTTGAATCAATTCTTAGGCAGCGCTCTGCGCTGGATTCTTCGGGTCTGGCCCTCTTGTCTTGTGTTTGTTGGGCTTGGTGCTGGGGATTGCCTGCCTCGGCATCCCTCCCCTTCACGCTCCCCTTTACGCTCTTCTTTCCGCCTCAGGTTGTTTCCTTTTGTTGGACTTGACCTCGTTTGTTTTCAGGTTTGTGGGGGTGCCTTAAAAACCCTCGTGCATCCGTGTTATAAAATTGGATGGTCGGCAGGCTGTGCTGCTGTCCAGTCTCGGCAGTGATTTGCTGAGTTTATGTAACGAACCCTCTCTCTCTCTCTCTGGGTCTGGCTCCTAGACTGCTTCTTGGGCTCACACGCCCCACCTCTGCTGCATACCTAAGAATTAGGGGGCAACCTTTATCTTGCGTCATTGGATCCCCTTGTGTTGTTTTCGGCATGGCGCTTTGTTCGATTTTGGCCCGAAGGTACTGTGCTGTCTCCCTTCCTCTAAGTAGCGCATCCTCTGTGATGCTTATCCAATGTAAGCTCGTATCTACATTCTGTCCCTTCTCAGTCACTGCATCGTATACGGTACGCATCTCCGAAAGCAAAAGGTTACGGACTCATCCCTAGTTGGATTGTTCTTGCTCGCGAGCCCTCGCCGCAAAAGAACATTTTGTCTGTTGCAGATCGCTGTCAGCAACCGCCAGAAGGAGAGTTTTTTCGGTAACTCTCCAAACCCGTGGCATCGACATCACCTGTTGTGGATTTTCGATTGCGCACACATCATCAACCGATCAAGTGGACCAGATTGATTCGCTCCGTCGAGCCCCAGCCGTCAACAGACAACAACCTGGGTTGTGCAGGACGCGCGTCCTTGCGTCCCAGGACGCAACATGGGTCCGTTGCGTCCCGGACGCAGATCCATGATGTTGGTTGCGTCGCAGACGCAGGTTCAAGATGTTGGTTGCGTCTCAGCCATCAGTTGATTGGCCCACCACCACTCCATTGCCGTGGGCTAAGGCTTCTTTTGATATTTTAACGCACCTTGACCTAACCGCGTCCCAGGATGCAACCTACCAAATTGGATGCGTCCCTGGACGCAACAGACCGAATTAGGTTGCGTCCCAGGACGCAGCTCCTGGGGTCCGTTTGAAGTACCCTGACAACAACCACCATCCCTGCGCCCCATACTTACTTCTTCCGTCCCCAGTCTCCGCACCCTCCCGTTTCCTCCAAGTCTCCCCACCTTATCTTACCTCCCCCTCCCCTCCTCCGCCATTCCAATACCACACACTGTCATCGACCCTATTCAACGTCATGCCTCCAGTTCCACTCTTCTACTTCTACGGGAACTTCTTTGACTATTGGGACGAGTCTATGACACAAGAACTCAAGGTAGTAGCGAGGTCTTTCCCATTGCCCCAGCCGCAAATGCGTAGTTTTCTAACTCAGTACATTCTTGCACATCTCTTCCCTGAAATTCGCCAGATTCACCAGCACATCACAGATCCTGTCGAATTGATGCTCTCCCTCAGATCCAGTCATGCACATAAACCCAGACCTGCTCGCAATCCTGCACAACAGTACAACACGCACCCGCTGTATCTGTAGCATCAAGTCACATCGCTTTTGAAAACATCGAGCACGCACCCTCCCTCTCATCCACTCTCGCATTCAGTTCTAACTCATATGCCCTAAATGCATCACCACGCATCGATCGAATGGCTACAAACTGGATAATGGACACAGGGGCAACATCCCACATGACAGGAAATGAATCCCTCTTACACAACATAAAATATCACCCCAGACAAAGTCCAAACTGCATTAGGATACACCTACATCACTAGATCTGGGACAGCCCTGATTAGAGGAGACAATGGAAAGATTCACAACCTTCAAAACGTCCACCTCAATGACGACCCTGCCACACCCAACTTGTTTTCCATGGCATCAGCTATCAGATCTAACCCCACCATGTCAATCGTTTCAATTCAGAGGCCTGCACTATGTCCATCAACAACAAAATTATCATCACCGGCTCAAGGAAAAGAAAACTCTACCTCGTACCAGTAGTCAAACCTGACAAAACCCACATTCATGAGACCTGCCTCAATATTGCCATGGCAGCCATCTCCCGCACCACACCTCAAACAGCAGAACTTCTCCACACCAGATACGGACATCTGGCCTACAGTAGCATAGCCAGACTGATATCTGAGGACATGGTAATAGGCACAGACGTCACCACAGCAGCATGTAACAAAATGAAAAAGCAAACCTGTGAAATCTGTGTCCTCTCCAAAATGGACAAGAACACTTACCCCACCGCACACACACATGCCAAGCGCCCCATGGCCATCCTGCACACTGATATGAGTGGGAAAATGAAAGTTCCCAGCCTGAATGGCAGTCTGTACTTCCAAGGCATTTTAGACGACCACTCTAAATACTCTGTAGTTACCTTTAATAAAACCAAAGACACAATAGCCAGAGATACCATCATAGAATTAGAGAGATATGAAGTCCTCATAGAAAACAAAATAGGGATCATATTCTGTGACAACAGATCTGAGTACATCTGCAATAAGTTCAAAAACTGGTGCAAAAAGAAAGTAATCACCCTCAACTTCACAGTCCTTGGCAATCCATCAACTAATGGAACAGCAGAACTTCTCAACCGCACCCTGCATGACAGATCTACTGCCCTTCTAATATCATCTAAATTCTCTGAAAGATACTGGGCGGAAATTGTCAAGAATGCAAGCATCCTCAGAAACCTCAGCCCCACTTCTGACTCAGACAAAACTCCATACGAGATGTTCCATGGTGTCAAGCCAAAGATTGATTACCTTTTAACCATTGGCTGCACAGCATATGTCCACATCCCACCCAAAACCAGGAAATAGAAGGTTGCACCATCAGCAAAGATCACCAGGCTCATTGGATACTCAGACACAAGAAAAGCCTATAGAGTTGTAGACTCTAACCACAAGATCTTTGATGCTTGAGACATCACCTTCAACGAGTCTGAGAACCTAGCAGGACAGAAAGGCTTCCCAAGCCCAGACGCTGTCGTACTAGGTATGCATGAAGATGAGATCCCAGTTGAACATGATGAGGATGCCACCCCACCCTCTGAAATGAAAGAACATGAAGGATACCAGGCCAGACGAGCCAGAGCTAGAGAAAAACCCCAACAGTGGGGATCACCAGATGACATTGACAAAATAAGTTACACCCCTAGCTCCGTGCACCAACAAGCATCCATTTCTCCACAACACAGTGCACAGCATCTCAACAACACTGTAGACCAAGGCAACGAACATAACCCTGCACAGTCACAAACCGTTGCTCCTCCCAACCTCATGGCACAACCACTCTCACATGCACCTGCCCATGCATACCATGAAACTGCACCTGCACAAGCACCTGCACTACAAGATCCCATCTTCCCACCTAACACTACCCTGACCCAACCACGTTGTGGTGGAAGAGAAAGACATGCACCAAACTACCTGGCATTCCTAGCTGCAGACCAGATAATCATACCCAAAAATGAAAGGGAAGCACTAGCAAGTCCTCAATCCAAAGAATGGCTAGCTGCCATGGAAGAAGAATTGGCAGCCCTAGCAGAAATGAACACCTGGATTTTATCAGAGCTCCCCCATACATGGCTCCAAATCCATTGGGACCAAGTGGGTCTTTGATATTAAACAATCAGTTGATGGGCAAATTGTGAGGTACAAAGCACGTTTAGTAGCAAAGGGCTATTCCCAGCGCCCTGGCATGGACTACGATCGCGATGAAGTCTTTGCACCAGTTGCCAAACATGCAACCATCCGCTACATCCTATCCATGGCTGTAGTCCTCTCAGCACACCTTGCCCAACTTGATGTCTCTACAGCATTCCTCAATGGAGTGGTCGAAGAAGAACTGTACTGTTCCCAACCCCCAGGATTTGAGAGAGACCACGGAGACTCTTGCATGTGGAAGTGTCTTTATGGCCTCAAGCAGCATCTCGCCAATGGCACCTCAAATCAAGGAAGACATGACAGCCATTAGATTCAGAGAAGTGGACGTCGACCAGGGCCTATTCCTCAGGCCTGGTCCAAGAACCAGACCCCTCATCTGAGTCCTTCTCTGGTTTGATGACTTCCTCCTACTGTCCTTTGACAAGGCCATCCTCCAGCAGTTGAAGACACCATCATGAAACTGTACAAGCAAGTAAGACAAGAGATCTCGGAGAACCATCTGTGTTTGTTGGCTATTAAAGTACCAGAGATGCCAAAGCTGGTACCCTTCACATCTGCCAGTCTCGGTTCATCCAAGACCTCCTCAGGGCACACAACATGCTTCCTGAGCCAAACAGTACCAGGTAGGTTCCCCATTCCCCTCCAACCTGATGCCCTCCTTCCCTACCCTGAGAAGGACACACCAGACACTGGCCTCCCCCTTGCCCAGATTGTAGGATCCCTCAACTACCTGGCAGTCAACACCAGGCCTGACATAGCCCAGGCTGTCAACTGGTTGGCCAGACACAGTGCTCATCCCCTACATGATCACATGGAGGCTGCAACTGGAATCCTAAAGTATCTCTCCAACACCCCTGACCATGGGATTACCTACACCCACTACCAGAAGCTTCTAATTGGATACTGTGACTCTGACCATGCTGCTTGCCCCATCTCAAGAAAGTCAACCACAGGGTTTGTCTTCCTCAACCAGGGGGGAGCCATCGCATGGGCATCCAAAATACAAGCATCTGCCACAGCCCTGTCCACAACAGAAGCTGAGTTCATGGCAGCCACATATTCAGCCCAAGAAGGAATGTGGTTGAGGAAACTCCAATTCTCTGCCACAGGTACCATGCCCCCTGCCCTCACCATTAATGGTGACAACCAAGATGCACTCAGTGCATGGAACCAAGAGAAGCTCTCCTCCAGACTCAAGCATATGAAAACCAGATTCTATCTACTTCCTCAAAGAACAGTCCAAGAAAGAAGGCATCAAGCTCAACTGGATCCCCACTGCTGCTAACATGGCTGACATGCTCACCAAAGCTCTCCCCAGATCCAAGTTCTGTGACTTCAGAGAGCAGATTGGCTGCATTGGAAAGTCCTACAGATACTAGTCAGCTCCCTGATTTGGCATTTGACAATCCCCAATCAAGGGGGGCATTCCCCACTGACCTTACATATCTGCCAATTTCTTTCTAGCTTTCCAGACCGCTGACTCCATAGACTTTATCTGCTTATCGACCGATTGCTTTTTGACTGATTGCTTTCTTCTATTTAGTTAAAGTCTCCACAGTCAGATAGATTTTCCCTGACCCCAGCTTGCACCTTCCTGGCAGCTACTAGCTGACTCTACAGACCAGTTACCTTAGAATCCACTAGATTGAGTTCCCCCTTCTCACATGCCTTCCACCTGCAACTGCCAGACTATTCTCTTCTGGACACTTTGCAAGCCTGGCCATGTGCAAGCCGTACATGCAATCTATATTATTTTAATGCCACTCTAGTATTTTAAATCTCCTAATTCCAGGAATTCTTCTGTAGGAAGAATACCAAGAATTGGGGGGGATGTTATTCACCGGTTCTCCCGGTTCACCTAAAGTGACTTAGAGCGCACATGACTCCCGCCCTGTTGCGCTGACTGTAGTGCCGCTGCCAGCTATGCACGCACTCTACGCGCCAGTACCCTAAGGTACTGTGCTATCTCCCTTCTTCTAAGTAGCGCATCCTCTATGATGCTTATCCAATGTAAGCGCGTATCTACATTCTTTCCCTTCTCAGTCACTGCATTGTATACGCATCTCCGAAAGCAAAATAATGAGCATCTGTCCTCGGGTCCTTTTCTGCCAGACGTTTGTGTTGGGTTGACGTGTTTTTTCCTTTCAGGGCATTATCGCTGCATACTGTATTAATGTGCTCATAGCGCAAGCCCTTGAAGGTCTTTAGTTATTTTTGGTTCAGCCCTCCTCTCTTGTGTTTCATGGGCTTGGTGATCTGGATTTCTGGCCTCGGCATCCCTCCCCTTTCCGCTCTTACTTCCGCATCTAGTTTGTTTCCTCTTTTGGATTGACCTAGATTGTTTTTCAGGTTTGTGGGGGTGCCTCCAAAACCCGTGTGCTTCTTGTTATAAAATTGGATGTCGGCACTCGGCAGGCTGTGCTGTCCTACACACCACCTTTTCACAACTTGTGAGTTGTGACCATCTCAATATATAGACAAACCTTGTGCGATACATATAAAATGTTATATAATTATGTTAAAGCCGGTCTTATGTGCTAGTAACCAGATAGTAGATCAGCACAGTAAAATGTTAGAACCTCCATCTCTCCCTTCAAAACATACGCTCACATCTTGTGCAGGGATATTCCTAACCATGATATATCGCGCACGTGCTATTTTTAATGTTCATTCCCGTTTTGGTCCAGCGCGCCCCCAGGTCTGGGTCATGTTTTCAGATGTCAGATATCTGGGTGGCACGATTTTTAATGTTTATTCCTTCCCAAATGTTACAACTGGCCATCGGGCTGGCACGATTTTTAATGTTTATGCTCGAATCCTTAGGAATATACCTGATCCTATGACCATCTCAATCTACTGGCAGTTCAATCTTGTGAAAGAACTCAATCTAATGCAATTTGTGCGGGTCCTATACACAAGTAAACATACACTACATCAGCACAGTGAAATCTATTAAGGACCAAAAGAACTAACAAAGCGCACAGAATCGCAACATAATGCCCTTCCCGAAGCTTCGCGGTCGATGGCGATGGGGAGGACAGACAGGCCGCGACACACCCAGCTACCTTCCGCCTTCCGGTACCTTCTCCGTACTGCTTTTTTTTGTACCAGGCATGTTGCATACGTGCTCGTCACGCTATGAGGCACATTGCACTGTTGTGTTAGAATCTGACTTTTGTAATCGCTTTGTCCATCGTTTCGTTCTGCTTTCGCCAGCTGCTTTGCACTTGATTACCTAAACATCACCATGGCTGACGCTGGGCCATCTGTTGAAGTGTGAGTCTAGGAACAGAGCTGGTTATTCGCGCGCGTCTCAATTGTCTGGCCATATGCGACGCAACGAGATAGCTGCAGTTTGATTCATCGGACTTTTTGTAGTGGCTTTAAATTCAATTGTCGCTCTGCCTCGCCTTCTCTTTTACGCAAAATTACGCTTCGATCGCAGCAAGAAGGAGAAGCATACTGAGGGCAAGCCAAAGGACTTCTCCACTGCCATTCTGGAGCGCAAGAAGAGCCCAAACCGTCTCATCGTGGAGGATGCTGTGAGTTTGATCTGCGTCCTTAGATCCATGGAACTGCGTACCCTGCGCATTAGCCTCAACCTGAACACGATTGCACTTGATATCGATGTCTGATGTCCGAGGCAGTTCGGTCAACCTGCGGTCCCTTCCCCTTCCACGATCTACCCGAGACACATAGCTTGATCTGACGAGTACCTTCGTTTCAGAGGCTGCAACTCTATGAGCATATACAGGAACGTGGGGAAATGTCATCTGCCGTAATTATAGCAAACGTGATCTGGGTGGGTGCACCCAACCCGAGGCATTTCATGAAGATTGTCTGTAGTTATTTTGCCGCAACTCACTCTGGCCAAACCGGAGTTGCGCTTTTCGTACTCTTGGAAAGACGATTACCCCAGCCCCCTGCCTCAATGTGGATGACATGGGCTCGCTGGCTGAGATTTCAAACCATCCCATTTAGGTTTCAAACCATTCCATTTAGTGGCCACTGTCATAGATCTGAAAGATAGTCTACCCAAGCCAAACATGTGCCCGCAGTAAGATCTTCATGCGCTCCTTAGCCTTGTCAACCTTTGCCTTGTCAACCTTTGCGGCAAGAGGGGTTGTGGTTGATGAGTGTCATGTTTATCTAGATGTAGCTGCACATATTGGCCCAACCTGGCCCCCATGTCCTGCTCTCGTACCCCTTAGCTCTCGCTATACCTATCCCATGGAGCCTTGGCTTAGCATGTCGGAAGCAAACTTGTTGTCAAAGTGTTCATGCTTCCATGTGGCAACGTTTTCACAGACCTAGCGCACAATGTTTCGAACAACTCTGGTCCTTGGACATCCTTGAATGCAGGTTAATGACGATAACTCTGTGGTTGCCCTCAACCCCACTACCATGGAGAGGTTGCAACTCTTCCGTGGAGACACTGTCCTGCTGAAGGTAAGTAACTAGCTTATTGGTTCCTACTCATCCATTTATGGGCTCCTCTTTAATTGTTCTGGTCAGTTAGGCTATCTGTGTATTTGTTGGCATGGTTGCATCATCTCTTATGTTGATGAGATTCTGTCCTGCTGAAGGCAAGGAACTATCTGAGTGGACAGCTCACTTGGATATGGGCTTCAATTTGATTATTCTGGGCAGTGTGCTCTCTTGTTCATTTGTTGGCATTGGTATATATCACCTCTCGTGCTGGACTCCTGCAAGTCGAGCAGTTCATTTCATTTGCATTTTGATTGTTTTTATTTCTGAATCAACATAATGTGGTGTTCCGGAGCTCCCCTGTCCCTCAATCCCTCCCACCCCTACCCTCACCCCCCACACACGCACACACACTAACACCAGCCACTACCAATCCACCCCGCCCCCCTTCACTTTCTTCTCTCAGGGCAAGAAGAGACGCGATACTGTGTGTATCGTCCTTACAGATGATACAGGTGTGTTTGTGATCTGCTTCTTCCAATGCAATACTGAAGTATATGGGAGTATTTATGTACACTAAGTTCCATAGGCAGTGATTGGTCCCCTTGCGAGAATAAGAGAGTCTGATCACAATGCATCACTAGAGAGATCAGCAAAAAGAAAATTAGAAATTCAATGGTGGTCTATCTTTGAGTGTTCATCATCCACCAATCAGTTGCGGATCCTGAGTGAGTTACCATGAGTGGGGCTTTTAGGATAAAGGGATTAGTGTCCTTTACACACTCCTAATATTTTAATGCAATCTGCATCCACCGTGTGGTTGGATCTCTGTAGTGTAGCCTTGAGTCTATCTGAAGCATATGCCAAACACCTCATATTTAATGAGTTTTTTCCCTTTTTTTTTAATATGATTTTAGGGGTAGCATAGGGTAGATATATGTATGTCAGCCCTTATTGTAGAAGATTATATGTGATTGGAGGAGTCACCCACTTGGAATGAACGAGTTGATTGTTCTGCAACCACTATCCACTATCCATGTGTTAACAAGTAAAAGCATGAAGAAGTTTTATTTTTTGTATGTGTGGGTAGGGGTTGAAGACCATGATCCGTCAATAACCTACTGTAGCCTGATGTGTTCTGCATCCTCATTCCATGTGCCTAACACAAAGTATGCATGGAGAAGTTTTATTTTCTTATGTGTGGCCACGATTGGGGGTTGAAGACACTGATTCGGCGATATCCTACTGTAGCACATCAGGCCTGATGTGCTCTGCATCCTTATTCCATGTGTCAAACACAAATTGCATTGACTGGCATTTATTTTCGGCCGCAAGTAGCGCTTGTATACCGTAGCCTGATGTGTTCTGCATCCACATTCCATGTGCCTAACACAATCTATACTAATGCAATTTTTTATGTATGTGTGGCCACAAGTGAGGGTTTAAGACAATGATTCAGCTCTTTCGTGCTGTAGCCGGCTGTGTTCTGAATCCACATTCCATGTGGCAAACACAAATTGCATTGACTGGTACGTATTTGCAGCCACAAATAAGTGGCGCTTTCGTATGGCGGCCTGATGTTTTCTGCATCCACATTCCATGTCTAACACAAATTGCATTTACTGGTATACATTTGCAGCCTCAAGTGGCGCTTTCGTATGGTGGCCTGATGTTTTCTGCATCCGCATTTCATGTCGAACACAAATTGCATTGACTGGTATGTATTTGCGGCCTCTAGTGGCGTTTTTTTATGGTGGCCTGATGTTTTCTGCATCCACATTTCATGTCGAACACAAATTGCATTGACTGGTATGTATCAGCGGCGTCAAGTGGCGCTTTCGTTCGGTAGCCTGATGTGTTCTGCATGCCCCCTGCAGTTGATGAGAACAAAATCCGCATGAACAAGGTCATCCGTAAGAACTTGCGAGTTCGCTTGGGAGACGTCATCTCCACCCATCAGGTGAGTGTGGATTGTGTGTGGGTCGCAGGTTCAGTGACTGAGTTTCGTGAGTGCGTATTGTGTATTGGGTGGTGTTTTTGAGTTGTGTGGGTGTGAGTATGGGTTGTTTCAGTGTGTGTGGATTGTGTGTGTGTATCCTGTGTGTAATGTTGAAATCCCATGGGATTGTACTAAACAGCACATTTCTTTCCCCTCCACTAACTAGTGTAGTGCACTGATGTGAAGTGAAGCAAGAATATGCACCTCCTGCCCATTTACATGCCTCGTATTGTAAATGAACCTGCTTTTCATGCAAAGTAGGTTATATCAAGAAAGGTCTGTAAGCTTTTAAGTAAGTTCTGTAAGTTTTGGGTACAATTCTGAAGTGTAACACAATTCAACTACACACAATGTACAATGCAAATTCAATTCAAATTCTGTTATGTTTTACTCCCATAAAACCGTAGTGCACTGATGTGAAGTACGGCAAGAAGATCCACGTCCTGCCCATTGACGACACCATTGAGGGCATCTCCGGCAACCTGTTTGATGCTTACCTCAAGCCCTACTTCTTGGAGGCCTACCGACCCGTGCGCAAGGGAGACACCTTCCTGTCCCGCGGTGGAATGCGTAGTGTTGAGTTCAAGGTGGTTGAAACAGACCCTGCTGAGTACTGGTGAGTTTGCTGCGTTGAGTTGGGAGGTGGTTGGGATTATTAAAAACCTGGCAATTTAAAGAAGGTAAAGTTGTTTAAATAATCAGTGAAAATAAGTACAAAAAGGTTTCTGAGTTGGATGTGTCTGAAAGAGACCCTGCTGAGCACTGGTGAGTTTGCTGCGTTGAGTTGGGAGGTGGTCAGGATGAATAAAATCCCAGCAATTTTTATAGATTGAAGTTTTTTATAATTATTTCCTGATCAAAAATCAATTCAACAAGGTTGGTCCTGAGTTTGAAGGTGGTTAAGACAGTCCCTGCTGAGCACTGGTGAGTTTGCTGCGGTGAGTTGGGAGGTGGTTGGGATTAATAAAATCCTAGCGATTTATAGAAGTTCAAGTGGTTAAAATTATCAATAAAAAGACGAATACAGAAAGGCCTTAGTTGGATGTGGTTGAAAGAGACGCTGCTGAGCACTGGTGAGTTTGCTGCGATGAATTGGGAGGTGGTTCAGATTAACAAAATCCTAGCAATTTCAAAAAATATTAAACATTTTAAATGATATCGGAAGTGTAATGTGCCACACTTTTTTGAAATGATTCTTCCAGTGTAGGGCACCAAAACAAATTGAAACGACATCATAAGGCGGAAAAAAAACTGAAATGATATCATCAAGTGTAAGGCTCCATTCTTATTTTGTTTCCCAATGTTTTTACCCTTACCGCCCAATGTCCGCACCCCACTCACTTCTCCTCCATCACCCCACCCACCCCTCCTCCTCACCCCACTCAACCCTCCTCACCCCACTCAACTCACTCAACCCTCCTCCTGCACCCTACTTACCCCACTCAACCCTTCTCCTGCACCCACTCACCCCTCCTCACCCCACTCAACCCTCCTCACCCACTCAACTCACTCAACCCTCCTCCTGCACCCTACTTACCCCACTCAACCCTCCTCCTGCACCCCACTCACCCCTCCTCACCCCACTCAACCCTCCTCACCCCACTCAACCTACTCAACCCTCCTCCTGTACCCTACTTACCCCACTCAACCCTCCTCCTGCACCCCACTCAACCCTCCTCACCCCACTCAACCCTCCTCACCCCACTCAACCCACTCACCCCTCCTCCTGCACCCCACTTACCCCACTCAACCCTCCTCCTGCACCCCACTCACCCCTCCTCACCCCACTCAACCTACTCACCCCTCCTCCTGTACCCTACTTACCCCACTCAACCCTCCTCCTGCACCCCACTCAACCTCCTCCTCACCCCACTCAACCCTCCTCACCCCACTCACCCACTCACCCATCCTCCTGCACCCTACTTACCCCACTCAACCCTCCTCCTGCACCCCACTGACCCACGCACCCCTCCTCCCCACCCCTCTCAACCCTGCTCCTGCACCCCACCCACCCATACCCTCCTCCTCACCCTACTTACCCCTCTCACCCCTCTTGCTGCACCCCACTCACCCCTCCTCCTCACCCTACTTACCCCTCTCGCCCCTCTTGCTGCACCCCACTCAACCCTCCTCACCCCACTCAACCCACTCAACCCTCCTCCTGCAGCTCACTGACCCACGCACCCCTCCTCCTCACCGAACTTAAACCTCACACCCCTCTTGCTGCACCCCACTCAACCCTCCTCACCCCACTCAACCCACTCACCCCTCCTCCTGCAGCTCACTGACCCACGCACCCCTCCTCCTCACCAAACTTAAACCTCACACCCCTCCTCCTGCACCCCACTCACCCCCCCTCCTCACCTCACTCACCCCTTCTCCCCCAACCAGTATTGTCGCCCCTGACACTGAGATCTTCTGCGAGGGCGAGCCCATCAAGCGTGAGGATGAGGAGAAGCTCGATGAGGTGGGTTATGATGACGTGGGTGGCGTCCGCAAGCAGCTAGCCCAGATCCGTGAGCTCGTCGAGCTGCCCCTGCGCCACCCCCAGCTCTTCAAGACCATCGGTGTCAAGCCCCCTAAGGGTATCCTTCTCTACGGCCCCCCCGGTAGCGGTAAGACCCTCATCGCTAGGGCCGTGGCCAACGAGACCGGTGCCTTCTTTGTTATCATCAACGGCCCGGAGATCATGTCTAAGCTTGCAGGAGAGTCTGAGAGCAACTTGAGGAAGGTCTTTGTCGAGGCTGAGAAGAACGCCCCCTCCATCATCTTCATCGATGAGATCGACTCCATCGCCCCTAAGCGTGAGAAGACCCAGGGTGAGGTGGAGCGCCGTATCGTGTCTCAGCTACTCACCCTCATGGATGGACTGAAGTCCCGCGCCCACGTCATTGTCATGGCCGCCACCAACAGGCCCAACTCTATTGACGGTGCTCTCCGCCGCTTCGGACGCTTTGACAGGGAGATAGACATTGGCGTGCCCGATGAGATTGGCCGTCTGGAGGTGATGCGCATTCACACTAAGAACATGAAGCTAGACGAGGAGGTCAACCTTGAGGCTATCTCCCGTGACACCCATGGATATGTGGGAGCTGATATGGCTGCGCTGTGCACCGAGGCTGCCTTGCAGTGTATTCGTGAGAAGATGGACGTCATTGACCTTGAGGATGACGAGATCGACGCAGAGGTGCTCAACTCTATGGCTGTCAGCCAAGACCACTTCAAGACTGCCCTTGGCATGACCAACCCCTCGGTAAGTATGCCAGATAGGGATTAGGTTTCCCACCCACCCACCCACCCACCCATCCCCACCCATTCCCTTCCATCCCCCCCCCCCCCCCCCCCCCCTGGCACATTATCCCCCCCACCATCAACCATTCCCCACCTCCCCCCCACCCATTTCCCTCCACACCTCCCGCTACCCCCCCTCCCATTTCCCACCTCACCCCCAGCCATTTCCTCCTTACCTCCAGCTACCCCCCACACACACACACACCCCCACACTCCACACACACCTCTGAGAATCTCCATGTACTTGGAACTGCACTCCAAATCTCCAACCTCGCACAAATTGTACACCTTTCTAGCCGTTCGGCCAGTTGGGTTGATAGAGTGCTTGGGGAGCGGGTTGGTGATAAATGTAGTAGGATGATTAAACAAATAGGGATACGCGATCAATTCGGATACGTGATTCAAACCTTGTGATATATTTTCAGTAGCGCCTTAAAAGTGCACATGTTTGTGAATAATCTCACATAAGTGCCCAACAACAAGTTTGAGGATATTGGTGGCATGGAGGGTGTTAAGCGCGAGCTGCATTGCCGCCCAATCCCCCCCCCCACACACACAGACACGCACACGCACCACACACACCTCTCCCCCATCCTCTCTCCTCCTCCCCCTCCCCCCCCCCCCCCCCCCCCATTACTCCCCCCCCCACAGGCCCTTCGTGAGACCGTTGTTGAGGTGCCCAATATCAACTGGGAGAATATTGGTGGCCTGGAGGGAAACGCAATCTGCATTGCCGCCCATTACCTCCTCCCACCACCCCCACCCCCTCCCACCACACACACACACACACCTCACCCCCACCTATTCCCCTTCTCCCCCCCACACCCCTAACTCCCCCACTCCCCAGGCCCATAGTGAGACCGTGGTTGAGGTGCCCAACATCAACTGGGAGGATATTGGTGGTTTGGAGGGTGTCAAGCGCGAGCTGCATTACCGCCCTTTCCGCCCCCCCACCCACCCACCACCCACCACCACCATCACCACACATGCACGCACGCACGCACCACACATACCACACACACCTCTCCCCCATCCTTTCCCCTCCTCCCCCTCCCATCCCCTCCCCATTACTCCCCTCCCCACAGGCCCTTCGTGAGACCGTTGTTGAGGTGCCCAACATCAACTGGGAGGATATTGGTGGCCTGGAGGGTGTCAAGCGCGAGCTGCAGGAGCTCATCCAATACCCCGTAGAGCACCCAGAGAAGTTTGAGAAGTTCGGCATGAGCCCCAGTAAGGGTGTCCTTTTCTATGGCCCCCCTGGTTGTGGAAAGACTCTGCTGGCCAAGGCTATTGCCAATGAGTGCCAGGCTAACTTCATTTCCATCAAGGGACCTGAGCTGTTGACCATGTGGTTTGGAGAGTCAGAGGTAAGTGGATTTTGGGTGGGTGGGTCCTGTCTGGACTTGCTCAATGACTAAATGGGATACTACCAAGACTCTGCTGACCAAGGCAAGTGCCAGGCTAACTTCATTTCCATCAAGGGACTTTAGCTGTTTTTTTTGAAGAAGAACCTTTTATTAGATCCCTATCTTTTTCGTGCATCGCTTTGTCGTTGCTATTATGCTACATTTGTGCTCGAAATCAGGGGACAAAGTGAACTTCGAAGAAAATAATCTTATTCAAGGTACCCATTGAAAACAACTGTGAGGCAAAGATCGGGTAGCATTTTTGATCATCCATCTTACCACAAAAATGCAGCCATGGCGTTCTCATTGCCTGTAGCCTGCTTCATTAATGCTTTAAATCAGGGGAAAAGGTTGATGCTGAAGATAGGAATCTAGCTCTGGTGATGAGATACACCAGCTTAGGCACAAACTGCTGTACTGCCGACCTGGTTTCGGAATCAACTAAAGCCGATACTCCACCCAACCCCACCACCCAAACCACCTCACCCGTACCACCCCACCCCACTAACCACACCACCCATACCACACCACTATCCACACCACCCATACCACCCTGCACCACTATCTACACCGCCCATACCACCCCACACCACTCATAACAAATGCCTGCAATGTCGTTAGAAGTGCAATGAGGCAATATCCATGAATAGTGATTGTTGTTCCCTGTCATGTCATGTTTCTTTCGGACCATTTAAACATGCTAATCTGTGTTCATTAGCATTTGTGTGTGTTTCATACATGAGCATGTGTGAGTGCATGTATGTGTGCCACCGCACCAGCCATACCACCCAACCCCACCACCCAGCAACTTACCACCCCATCCCACCTCCCAAACCACAACAATCATACCCAACCCAACCCCACGAACCACACTACCCATAACACTGAAAGTAACATGTACCATCCAGAGACCACTTCGTTTTCCACACCTCCAGTGACTTCACTCCGGCTAGACAGTCTTTTGGGATTTTATTCAATCCCTGGGGTATCTGGCTCCTCGTCAAGCCAGATACCCCGAGGGTTGACCTAAACACAAAAGGCCTGATTAGGTGGAGTGGATTCGGTCCTCAAAAGGTGCTTCGCAGCTGTCTGAGCAGCCTGCGAGTTTATGCAGTACACACAATACGTGTACTGAATGTAGATGCTAGCTGGACAATAGCCCGAGCTCCATATACAACTGTTATCACCGTATGCGTACTCAAGTTTCATGGAAAGGAGTACTGTTAGAGTTGTAGGTGCGTACTGGCAGCACTACACAACCCTCTCCTATCAAGCTCTGCGTCTCGTGCTCGCTGAGCTCATCGGTTGGCTCACCGATGAGCTCCCAGAGCAAGAGACGCAGTGCTTGATGGGAGAGGGTAACAGCTGTCCCATTGAAGCTGCTGCACTAAACTCCACTGAACCCACACACTGTGGGTCCTGGGTGTCAGAGCTTGATCAAGGGACCTGAGCTGCTGATCATGTGGTTCGAAGAGTCTGTGTTGGGCGGGTCTTCATGGAAACGATTATAGTTGGCAGAGCAAGCAAGTGCTATGCTGTAGTCACACTAAACCCACGGTTAAAGACGCACTAAACCCACACACCGTGGGTGGGTGGTGGTGGTTCCTGGGTGTCCAAGGCCAAAAGAGATTGACCAAGGGACTTGAGCTGCTGACCATGTGGTTCGGAGAGTCTGTGGTTGGTGGGCAGGTGGGTCCTGTCTGGCACTTGTTCAATGACTGTATGGCATACTACCATCCTCCCACAAACAAGATATCGTTGGACGTCCGCCTGCTGGATAATCAACAATCAACCCGCAGGCAAATGTGGGCGAGATCTTCGACAAGGCCCGTGGTATGTAAATGCGAGGGTTCCTTATCTAACAAATCCCTGACCCCATACCCGCAGGCAAATGTGCGTGAGATCTTCGACAAGGCCCGTGGCTCCGCCCCCTGTGTGCTGTTCTTTGATGAGTTGGATTCCATCGCAGTGTCTCGTGGTAGCAGTGCCGGTGATGCCGGCGGTGCCGCTGACCGTGTGCTGAACCAGCTGCTGACTGAGATGGACGGCATGAACAGCAAGAAGACTGTCTTCATTATCGGTGCGTAGCTGAAATGCAATAGCTCCTGAGTTGCCAAGGAATGAAAGTGGGATTCGGTTGGGGAAGGACTAGCATAGTACATATATGTACAGCTTAGTACATATATGTACAGCATAGTACGTATATGTACAGCATAGTACATATATGTACAGACCAAGGGTAGCCAAATAGGCCTAAGGGACTTGCCCAACCTTCAGAAAGGAAAGGCGTTTTACAAAACACAAGCATTGGTGAACTAAACATCCCGAAACCTTCACCTCAGGTGTAATTTACCGACCTGGCATCATCAACCCCGGCTGTTGTACCCACCCACCCATAATCATCCCGAAACCTCCACCTCAGGTGCAACTAACCAACCTGACATCATCGACCGCACGCTCTTGCCCCGGCCGCTTGTGTCCATCCATCCCCACATTCACCCACAATCATCCCGAAACCTCAACCTCAGGTGCAACTAACCGACCTGACATCATCGATCCCGCCCTCTTGCGTCCCGGACGCTTGGATCAGCTCATCTACATCCCCCTGCCCGACGACAAGTCGCGAATCAACATTTTCAAGTCTGTGCTGCGCAAGTCCCCTGTAGCACCCGACGTTGACTTTGACCTGCTTACCAAGTTTACCCACGGCTTCTCCGGTGCTGATATCACTGAGATCTGCCAGAGGGCTTGCAAGTGCGCCATTAGGGAGAACATTGAGAAGGACATCCAAAGGTGAGTTGATGGTTTGCCCTAGTGCAAGCAAACGGACTGCCCCCCTGTACCTCACGCCTCCAGTACCATTGATTTATTATCACTTGTGTAGTTCAAACTACGTAAACAAGATGAGGTTCCTAATCATAACACATGTGACCAATTGGCAACAAGCATTCCCTTGACGCGCCCTTTATGGTCAACAGTTGTTGTGGTAACCATATTATTCATCGTCAAGTGAATCTTGATTATCCTCTTACTGGACATCATCGAGTCATTATCTGAATGGACATCATCGACTCAGTCTTCATCATCATTAAGAGGGGTCAGTGCTATATTGCATACCTTGTTATTTGGGGGTGCTAGGGTAAAGCCTTTGGGGGTTGCCTTTTTTCCCCAAAGAAAGCTGCTCGTAGCAACCCGAAGGCTACGAGGAGCACCATAGTGCTACGAAAAGACACCAGTTCCTTATGTTAAAAACAACCCTGACCATCATCTCCATCGACCTTCATCTTCATCATCGTCTCTTTCTCTCTCTCTCTCTCTCTCTCTCTCTCTCTCTCTCTCTCTCTCTCTCTCTCTCTCTCGTCATTTTCATCATCAACTGAATCTTGATCATCATGCTGATGGCACAGGGAGCGAGCACGTGCAGAGAACCCAGATGCCATGGAGGATGATGAAGACGAGGTAGACGAGGTGCCTTGCATCACAAGGGCTCACTTCGAGGATGCCATGAAGACTGCACGTCGGTCTGTCTCGGTACGTGGTGATAGTGTTTTTCGTACTGTTGGTGTTGGTACTGAGATGGTGGACTGCATGTCGCTCTGTCGCGGTAGGTGGTGGTATTGGTTGTTGTACTGTTGTACGAGTTGGTGGTACTGTTGGTGGTGGACTGCATGTCGCGGTAGGTGGTTGGTGGAGGTGGTAGTATTGGTTGTTGTTTGAGGTTGTGGTACTGTGGGTGGTGGTAGTTGTTGCCCCGGCTCGGTAGGTGGTGTTGGTTGAAAAGCCTGGTTCAGCTCTCTAACAAGGCAGTCCTTATTCTGTATCTAATTGTACACAATAATAATAACAAGGCCTAAATGGCAGTCAGCCCACTGCTAAAGTTGTGAGCTAATTTATGATGACAAACAGAAAAGCTTGACTGAGACGATGCCCCACTGTTTTGCAGGACGCTGATATCCGCAAGTACCAGGCCTTTGCCCAGACGCTGCAGCAGAGCCGTGGCTTCGGCACTGACTTCAGGTTCCCCGACGCCCCTGGAGCTACCCCTGCTGCCGGTGGAGCCGCTGCCCCCGCCACTGTTGGCTTCACTGCCAGCGCTGCCGCTGATGATGACGACGACTTGTACAACTAGATCATGTGTGTATGGCACATCTGTTTCGTGCCCCCTTGTGCTTTTGCAAGTGTTTAGTGCCCTGTGCCGTCTTGTGCATTGTAGCCCTCTGTGCGTTAGCTCTTGTTCGCAGTTCATTCATTGTCTGTTTAAGTTTTGAGCTCCTGACCATGGAGGGTTCCCCACGAGTGTTTTGAGTTTGGACCACGTGTGTTAAACTTGATCGGGGGGGGGGGAACTAATTAGTTATGGTATCTGTCATTTCAGAGGTTGCCTTGCATAGCTTTCTTCAACCTGTGCACGGCGCACTTGCGTGTGTATGCATGAACTTGAACTTGGTTTCATGGCTTTAACCAGGCCGCTCTCCGTGTGTGTTGCAGTCCAGGGTAGCCAAGTAGGTTATAGAGACCTTGACTTGCATAATCCGGGGAGGCAGGCAACGAATGAAAAGTATAGCCGCCGTGTAATAAGAGTAGCATCATCCCTCAGCTAGGTCAGTGCTCATTTTGTTCGAAGATGCCGTGCTTCTATTTCGGAAATGTAACATATGAATGATATGACCCAGATTTGACTTCACAATTGTTGTCTGTTGTCGCAGAGTAGGAGTTTAGACTGCTAACCGTCTGCAGGCAGAGTTTTTGTAAATATTCCCCCCGAAAAAGGTGGGTCTCCTCGCGGCAAACAATAATACTTGAACTTTGTTACATATCTTGAGTTAAGATGGATACTTGGACTTGGTTACATACCATATCTCCACTGCGCCAGCATTTATGGTGACTTGCCGTCTTCGGCAGTAATATAATCAGTTCAAATCAAGGCATATTAGCAAGATGGTACTGGTATTCATACCGGTATAATCTCTTCTTGAACTTGAACTTGGTTACCTAGCATCAGCCACCAATATGGCTGGGTTGGCTGCTCGCCGTCTTGACAACAGCTTGACAGCCTGTCTGCCATGTGTATTCAACACCTCCTTGAGCCAGCCACTCATCTACGTATCAGTGTGCCCCCGCGAAGCTTAACATGATGACACCGCCGCTCAACATGACTCACCCAATCACCTGGCTGATAAGGAATAAAGGCATGCGATGCGAGGCGCAGCACATTTGTGATGGCTTGCTGTACTCAAGAGTGTGGCGCAGCAGTGTTTGCTCTCCCCATGCAGTTTACACTGCCCACATGTGTTGAGCTGTAGATCAAGGAGGCTGGTGAACTATGAAATGAAGGCAAAGCCTAGCATCAAAGTCGTCTTGACCCCTGCAGCAACTCCAGTCTAGGTAGGATAGGCAGCATATACTATAAAAAGGAGACGAAGCATGCATGCATGCATGCATGCAGAAGTATTGGGGATTTGAAAGTTGGGATTGAATAGGAGGGGCGGAGACGCAGGCGGAGAAGGTCGCAACAACCAGTAAGGCGGGAGTTGTGGCCAAGGGGAAGGAGTTCAAAATAAAATTCGGTGAAGGAGTTCAAGAAGTCCCGAATGGATGGATGTAGATTGAGCAATGCCGTTGAACAGCAACGCTACGATAATACGTATAAAGGAGAAAGGAAGCAGAGGATACGATGAGTAGCACTCCTAGCTGTACCCCGGGGATGTACCCCCCACACACACACACACCACCACCACCACCACCACCCACACACACACACCCACACACCCACACACACACGCACACACAGGCTAGTCGATTCTTCGAAACCTCAACATTTACAAATTTATGAATTATAGGGTCTGTTAATGTGGCATTGTCACCAGCCACTGAGCGTCAGCAGTCTAGGCTTCGCGAGGACCTCACACGGAAGTCGAGGCGCGACCCGGTGTAATTGGGATGTATGTCATCGGTAAAAGGGATATATGTCATCGGTAAAAGGTACATACTCAGGTACAAATATTAGAATTGAAATCAGTGCGCAAATGAGTGCGCTGGGACTTAAACTGTACCGCGACCCTGCCGCGACCCTCGGAAACCGAAGTCTCTCACACACCTGCCGCAGTCAACAAAATGCCCCTTAAAGTTGTACCTGAGTATGTACCTTTTGCCGATGACATATATCCCAATTACGATGTATCTGGTAAGGGATAGCCAGTGTATCTGTTAAGGGATGGGCGGGGTCACCCCCAAAACCCTGGTAATTTGCAGGCCTTTTGGTCCATTTATTTTGAACATTTTCCAGTTTCGCGAGGAGCGGCGCTACCTACCTGCGCTTCTGAGAGCATTTAGAAGAGGGTCTGATTAGAGGATTCTCAAACGGGCGAGTTGAACGGAGCTCTCATAGGGCCGCACGAGCCTAAGCAGTGAGGGATTAGTAAAAACCAACACGCGTATTATCCACCGGTATGCTACTCTACTTCACTCGCATGTATTGTTCGTGCATGTTCGTGCATGTCGGACAGTCGGAGGTTTACCAATAGTCAGACAAGCCGTCTCACCAGAATTTCAAATGTGTTTGAAAAACTATTATTATTGTGACAATATAATCATATTAGTTAATATTAGTTTTTCAAACACTAATATTAGTTGCCGTTCCCTACATACACTTTAATCGTTACAAGCAACATCATTACAACACCATACAAACTATCACAATAAAGAATCTTACACACATAATGCGGCATTCCTCAATAACTGCCGAGCCAAACCAAACCAAGGCCCGCAAAGCCGGAAAACAAATTAAATTCCCATTATCCACTGACAAACCATAGTTATCGGGATAACAATTATCCTTTTATTTATACACTTGACTGGACTCGTCCATGGACGCTGGACGTGTAGCGTGTATACGTCATCCCTGTCCTCGTACACGTCATCGCATCTGGAGGCAGTTGGACATTCCGGACACGCGCACGCGGGGAAACCCACTGAGACGCTCATCGGATGTTAATCCCCATTCTATCGCATTGCCAGAGCAGACATCGCAAACAATATCCACACGATTGAAACGTGCTCAAAAACAGTGCTACCAAAACACCAGACAGAGCAAGAACCAGTAAATAATTTACAGAATCGCCTAGTTCCGGGAACTGTTTCGGAATCTGTAGCAAGAAACTGTATTTTCTTCTTTCCACCAACGAGGCTTGTACATAAAGCCGGTAGCTACTTCAAACTCTAAATCCGAATTCAAGCAGCGTGCTGCGACACAAGACGACATGACATCGTTCGCTAGTGCGTTTAACGACTACTTCGCAAAGGTATGTTGTCGGAGGTTTTGCTGCTCTGCCTATACTTCCGCTTATATATTGTAAGTAGTAGCGCAATGCACTCGCTGTGAGGCACTCGGGCACGGTCCAGGCTTGGACTCCTTTCAATAGCAGCTAAGAAGGAAGTAACTGCCAAGTGGTGACCGTATCAAGAATGATGACGTATTGAACGCAGCTGTAGCTAGTCTCGTCCCCGTTTCTTTACCCAGCCCAGGCCCTCGCCCCTTCCCCTGATGGCCTGATCCTCTCCCGAGCCCCATGCACGGTTATATGGTTTCGTGAGTTTAGGTTCCCCTGACGCGCACTTCCCCTGACGCGCACTTCCCCCGACCAAGGAACCAATTCATGAATTGGGGCTCGTCGACGACGTGGTGCCTCGGACAATTACGTCGGGAAGATGCTTGGCAGGTGGACCAGTCGGGTCGGGTAGCGAAACCAGAGTGAAACCCCCTGTGAAACCACTCCCAGTCGGAGATGTGTAAATTGGCAATACATACATACAGCATATGGCAATTGGCATATGAAAATTGGCATATGACAATTGACAATTGGCATATGACAATTGGCAATACATACATACAGCCATGTGTCATAGCTTTCCTTTTCAGCTACGAGCAGCAGCTTCAAAGCAGCTCCCCTGGCTCTCTCTGCATCCAAACCTTAAGCAACCTAGTGCACCAGGATGCATGCTGATGTCGTCAGCTTTCAGCACGCATGGAATCTTTGGGTTTGGCCCAGTGGCAGTCTCAGGGAGCTGCCTAGAAGCTGCTGCTTGTAGCCGAAAAGAAAAGCCCTGCCTTGTGTATGTGTGTCAGAGCCCAGGGGTTGCCAAAAGGGCCTTTCCCAACTTTGAATATTGAAATCATGATGGCTAGGGAGTAGGGACCGCATATCATATGATGTTGACCAAAGGCGAGTATGATATTCGAACTGCATCCTCTGTGTTGCTGATTTGTGTAGGGAGACCCACCTCCTGGGGTGAAATTCCTTGTACAACCTTTCACCACTAAAAAAAAAGAAAAAATGAAGGGAGAGAAGGGCACCAGTATCTTGTCCTCTCCAGAATACCAAGTAGTCCTTTCGCCCAAAGCCTCCTTTCTTCTTTGGGTTACGCATGGCGGCTTCCAGCAGCCAGCTTCATTAGCCAGCCACTGGGATAATCCCAAAGCTTTGAACTGCACTCGAATGCCCATCATGTCCTGGTCCCAAGCAAACCTTGTAGGGAAGTACTGTCGGTTTTCTGCCCTTGCGGTGGTTTTCTAGCTGCGTCTCCTTGGCTCAGCCTCTAAATACCATGGCAGAGAGCTTGTCTGCCGTGGTCAACATGGGTAGTGGTGGATGTTGGGTTTGTCCAAGGTCAGTATCTCCCACCGACCCTAAGTGTGCCTACTATTTTGTGGGAGTGGCAACGCCATTCAAACTGAATCCTCGGTGTCGCTGGTTTGTGTCGGGAGACCCACCTCCTGGGGTGAAAGTCCTTTCACAACTAAAATATAAATCTGATCGGCTTCCCAGAGTCTGAAATTCAAAATTCAAAAATAAATCTGACCGGCTTCCAGGGTCTGAAATGCAGACACGTTAGCTGGCTTCAAGTTTGTCTCAGGGATCGGGAATTGGAGCTGCCTAGAAGCTGCTGCGTGCAACCAAGGTCAATTCCAAAGTTTCGCCCAAGTCAGTTTTTTTCTTTTCGTTTTTAAGCCCCCCCTATTTTGGCGGACTCCCCTATCTGCGGGGCGGGAGCCCCCAGTGTCAGCCCGTTGTCCGTTTGTTTGTGCGACCGAGGTGAAGCCTGACACGTCAGCCAGCCTCGTAACTAACTGGCTTTGGTCTGCTCCATTCCGCTGCCACCTATCGTTCTGATCGCCAACACTCTCCGCCAATTCTGCGTCGCTTGCAACGCTGCCTAGAACTTGATGCCTTATCTAATCGCACCTCAAACGGCTACTTGAACAACCGTGGCCAGGGTGGAATTGCGCTGTGATATAAAATATAATAAAATAATAAAGGAATATACATATAAAAAACTAAACAAAAACATCGCACCTCAAACGGCTAGTTGAACAACCCTGGCCTGGGTGGAATTGCACTTTTCTGTGATACTATTCTGTAATTACACTTTGAAGGCTCGTGATATAGTTGGAGGCTCAAACAAGACCAATAATAGCACCAACACAAGTTCTGATTCATTACACCATGAGGCTAGCTATAGCACTTTAATTCCTAGATGCAATAAAAGAAAATAAAAGAAAACAAAAGGAAATAAAACGGAAAAAACGAATAAAACAAAATAAAACGAATACAATCCTGGATGCAATAAATCAAATAAAACGAACAAAATAAAATATGAGTTAAATATGAATAGAGATCATTACATATGAAATACAAGATGAATACAATTTGAATTAAAATCCTAAACAATGCGAGTACAACTGGAATACAATATGAATACAATAAGAAAAAAGTGATCCTCTCGTTCAATGTCAAATTCTGTATTCTTTGAGAATTGGTGTCTGGCCCCCTCAACCTCACGCCTCGTAATGAGGTTTACTGTTTATTTATTTACTTATTGATTTGTCCTTTGTGAATCGTTGAGGACCAGTTTCATCACTAGGTTTAGCTTTTTGGCGGAGCCCCCTCTTCAAGGGGGCGGGAGCCCCCATGTTTACCCATTTGTCCGTCTGTCCGACCGAAAAATTGCTTGAAGCCTGACACGTCTCCTAATAGTCGCGTCGTGGTCGCGTAACGAACTCGCTTTGGTCAGCTCCATCGTTGCCACCTTTCGTTCCGTTGCCAGCACACTCCGCCAATTTTCCGCGTCGCTTGCGACGCGCGCTTAGGACTTGTCTTTTTGGCTACGAGCAGCAGCTTTTAGGAAGCCCCCCTGGCTTGCTACCAAGCCAAACCTCTAGCAATGTAGTGCAGCTCGAAGCTGGATTGAATTTACAACACTGCTGAAATATTGGGGCTTTGCCCAGTGGCTGGCTCAGGGAGCTACCTGGAAGCTGCTGCTTGTAGCTGAAAAGAAAAGCTATGGTTTGGGATCAGTTCATCACCAGGGTACTACATTTTGTCAAATTGCTCAGCACTTAAAGCGCACAAACGTCAAATTAGTCAGCGCTTTGTAGTGCAAAAAGCGCAAAAACTGTGCGCTGCGCCCACAGGGGGCTGGGAAACTGCGAGAAACGCGCAGTGGGGCTCAAAAAGCGTGCGCGAAATCGCGCTGCCGCGCACGCTTTGTAGTACCCTGTTCATCACTAGTGGCAATTCCAATTAGCCCCTCATGTAAATCTATACAGATCACACATGTGTTAATCTACACACATTTCTTGATTTTTTGAGGTTGGGCAAGTTCCTTTAGCCGAGTAGGCTACCCCTGGACTGCACCATACCGTACACCAGGAATTATTGGCAAACGAGTTGGCAAACGACCATTTGCCAAACTGAATTATAACAGAACCTGAGCCAGTGGGTGGGTCATTAGTTGACTGGCGTTTGCCAAGTTTGTCCTACACCGTCGATTAACAAAAACTGTACTGGTGGGAGAGGTAGAGGAAGGGCTACCCCCTCAGTTAGATGTGGGGGTAGAGTGGCAGAAGGGGAGGAAGAGGTGAAAGGGGGGGGGGGGGGGGGGGGGTAAAATTGGCGGTAGCAATGACCTAGCAATGACCGGGGTAGTGTGCCGCCAACCGAGGCTAGAGATACCCCTAATCCCCCTAGGGTAAAGGAGTTAAGATCCCTATCAAGATCAAGAAGCGGGAGGGTGGGCCCAGAGAGCACTAAAAATATGGTATTAAAAAGCGTAGCCAATGCCCTTACTAAGTGCAAGGTCCTAGCACCGGTGGCACCCTTGTTGAAGGTCCTGGCACCGGTGGCACCCCTGGCCCTAGCACTGCTGGTGGCACTTCCGATGAAGAATCCGAGGGAGGAAATCCTCTGAGCAATTAGAAGTGCAGTATGTCCCTTCCTGTGTCGGACACAGATACCCCTTCTGAAGCGGCAGAGCCTGAGCCAGTATTGATACCTTTTTATTTTACTACAAACCCTGACTGGATCATTTTTCAGACAGTTATTTTCAAAATGGAACATGGAAAACTCCCCTCTGCCACAAGTTTGGTACATGTGAAATTATAACTTGCAAATTCCCATTTGCAAATTGTTTTCCAGGCCAAAACCTGAGTGACTGAGTCATATTTTCAGGTCATGAAAAAGTCACGTTTGCACATTTATTCTTGCCGTAGTATTTCGAGACACAAAAAATGAAAAATAAAGCCATTTGCCAACTTTTGATCTTGCCAATACATCCTGCGCATACGGTGTATACACACAATCAGCTGTCCAGAACTGCTGAATCATTTGGGTGTAGAAACATGGCTGGCTCAGGAAGCTGCCTAGAAGCTGCTAAGCTGCTGGACTCCACAGTGTCTGTGACTCTTGATCGTTTATAATGATCGTGAATATTCTAGGTGACTAAGTCCCTTCAGCCTAATTGCCACTTTTTTTGTGCGACGCGTCGCAAATTGAGCGGCTCGGTGCTACCTCAGGGTGCCTCACTCGCTGCCTCACTCGCTGCCTCACTCGCTGCCTCACAATCCCCGTGGAGCGCAAAGCGCGGAGCCTGGGGGGTTCGAAGGGCCATTTCTGATTGGTTTAGCCAGATCCATGTGTTTCCATGCAGCAAAAGAATGATGCATGCGCTGCCACCTAATGGCCACGGGGTCCTATGTGTGCGGCAGAGTGGTGGTGGCCAGTTTCTTTTTGTGCTAAACATCAAAAATCGGGCGACTTATGAAACAGATCATAGCTTTTCTTTTCAGCTACGGAATGGCGACGCATCGCAAAAAACAAATCAGTGCCAATTAGGCTAAAGGGACTTGGTCACCTAGAATATTAACTATCATCGTAAACGATCAAGAGTCACATGCACTGCATGTATGTTACAGTCCAGGGTAGCCTACTCGGCTACAGGAACTTGTGCTAATTAGCAACCCCTGGACTATGCACAGCATACAATTTGAAAATCATATTATTAGGTCATTTCGCTGGACTGAAGAAGGTGCAGGGTTCGGATCCCTATGGGTGCGCTTTCGTGTCCGCGGTCGCTCTCAACCGCCATGGTAGCACTGTCCAGGTAAAGTAGCAGCCCGTTCTCTACCGCTGTAAGACAGGGCTTCCTTAATAGCACGCCCCACCAGGCGTTATTAGGTCGGTTGGGGAGACTGTCCTGCTACCCAATCGATTTGAAAATTGTAATTTGAACGATCTGCAACAGGACGCGAGATTGAGGGAACCCTCCTGTTTGCATGCATGTGTACATACTGAAGAATCCAATCGATTTGTGATATTTTGACGAAGTATAACTGTCTCTTCACCATTATCACCATTCTTTCTGTGCAGGTCCGTGGCTTTGGAGGGCTGCACTATGTCCCCAGGTGAGCTTACTGTGTGTGTGTGGGGGGGGGGATGGGTGGTGTGTGTGTGTGGGTGTGTGTGTGTGGGGGGGTGGGGTGGGTGGGGTGGGGATGGATGGGTGGGTGGGGGTGGGTGGGTGGGTGGGTGGGGTGGGGGGGATGGATGGGGGGGGGATTGTGTGGGTGGATTGTGTGCGGTGTGTGGGTGGTGTGTGTGTTCTTGTGTGTGCGTGTGGTGTGTTTTTGTGTGTGGTGTGTGTGTTTGTGTGGTGTGGTGTGTGTGTGTTTGTGTTTTGTGTGTGTGTGTGTTCTGTGTGTGTGTGTGTGTGTGTGTGTGTGAGTGTGTGTGTGAGTGGTGTGTGTTTGTGTGTGTGGTGTGTGTGTGTGGTATGTGTGTTGTGTCCGCGGTGTGTGTATTCTGTGTGTGTGTGTGTGTGTGTGTTGGAGGGGGTGGGGGGCGGGGGGGTTAGGTGGTGCTAGTGTTGATGGTGTGTGTGTTTTGTGTGAGTGAGTGAGTGAGTGTCCAACAGCTTCTACTAGTTCATGTGTTTGTGTGTGTGTGTGTGGTTATGTGTGTTGTGTCCGCGGTGTATGTATTCTGTGTGTGTGTGTGTGTGTTGGAGGGGGTGGGTGGGGGTGGGGGTGGGGGGGTTAGGTGGTGCTGGTGTTGATGGTGTGTGTGTTTTTGTGTTGGAGGGGGTGGGGGGTGGGGGGGTTAGGTGATGCTGGTGTTGATGGTGTGTGTGTGTTTGTGTGAGTGTGTGAGTGTCCAACAGCTTCTACGAGCTTAACACATTGGTCGCTGCCAACCTTGAAGAGTAAGCCTCGATGCAACACCAACATCGCCTTAACCGTTGAGCAGCCATGCACATCATTTATTGTCCTAGGATTAGGTACCCCCCTGACCCATCCCCCAACCCATTTAGCACCCTACCTTCGTCCAATAGCAGCTTAATGAGCTAAATTCAATGGTCACTGCCGACCTTGACGAGGAAGCTGCTGTGCGACACTAACCTTGCCTCCAAGATTCCACAACCATGCACATCATTTCTTGTCCTATCCCCCAACCCATTAAGCACCCTGCCTTGGTCCAACAGCGTCAACGAGCTCAGCACATTGGTCACTACTGACCTTGACAAGGAAACCTCGATGCGACACCAGCATCACTTTAACCATTGAGCAACCATGCACATCATGCCTTGTCCTAGGATTAGGTAATCCCCCGACCCATACCCCAACCCATTAAGCACCCTACCTTTGTCAAACAGCTTCAACGAGCCCAACTCAATGGTCACTGTCGACCTTGAAGAGGAAGCTGTGCTGCAACACTAAGCTTACCTTCACCATTCGACAACCATGCACATCATTCTTGTCCTATCCCCCGACCCATCCCCCAACCCATTTACCATTCCCTACCTTTGTACCCCATACAGCTTCAACGAACTCAACTCATTGGTTTCTGCCGACCTTGACAAGGAAGCTGCGCTGCGACACTAACCTTAACATTTAAACAACCATACACATCATTTCTTGTCCTATCCCCGGACCCATCCCCCAGCCCATTGACCATTCCCTGCCTTTGTTCAACAGCTTCAACGAGCATAACTCAATGGTTGCTGCCAACCATGACGAGGAAGCTGCTTTGCGACACCAGCATCGCCTTGACCCTGTGTTTCTCATGTCCCATGACCCACTAATCTCCCTGCCCTTGTACACCATACTGCGTCAACGAGCTCAACTCATTGGTCGCCGCCAACCTTGAAGAGGAAGCCCCGATGCATCACTTACCTTGAATTCAACATTCCCTGCCTTTGTACACCAAACAACTTCAACGAGCTCAACTCATTGGTTGCTGCTGACCTTTGAGAGGAAGCCTCGATGCATCACTAACCTTGACTCAACCATTCCCATTGCCTTTGTACACCACACAGCTTTAACGAGCTCAACTCATTGTTCGCTGCTGACCTTGACGAGGAAGCTGCGCTGCGACACCAACATCGCCTTTACCCTTTGTTTCTTATATCTCACAACCCACTAAGCACCCTGCCCTTGTACACCATACAGCATCAAAGAGCTCAATTCATTGGTCGCCGCCGACCTTGAAGAGGAAGCCCCAATGCATCACTAACCTTGACTTAAACATTCCCTGTCTTTTGTACACCACACAGTTTCAACGAGCTCAACTCATTGGTCGCCGCCGACCTTGAAGAGGAAGCCCCAATGCATCACTAACCTCGACTTAAACATTCCCTGTCTTTTGTACACCACACAGTTTCAACGAGCTCAACTCATTGTTCGCTGCCGACCTTGACGGGGAAGCTGCGCTGTAATACCAATATCGCCTTTACCCTTTGTTTATTATATTCCATAACCCATTAAGCACCCTGCCTTTGACGCTTTCTACACCACACAGCTTCAACGAGCTCAACTCAATGGTCGCTGCCGACCTTGAAGAGGAAGCTGCGCTGCGCCCACGTCGTCAGCCACACTCAACATCTGCTCTTGACATGCAACTTCCAGCAACCATCGACTATGGGAGGCGACAGTTCGACCTCTCACATCTCAACAAAATGCTGTCGGCTGATCTAGGCCTAGGAGCAGTGCACCAGACGTTTGAAATTCCAAGGTAAGTGCCCAAAAATTGGTTGTTGCACACTATGTGTTTGGCGTTGACAGCTGACTTAGGCCAAGGAGCAGTGCACCAAACGTTTGAAATGCCAAGGTTAGTCCCCCCAATGTGTCAAATCATGTGTCACATCAGCGCATCATATCTTTGGCATTGGCTGACCTGGGCCAAGGAGCAGTGCAACAAACATTTGAAATGTCAAGGTTAGTGCCCTGACGTTGGGTGTCACATCAGCACACCATGTGTTTGGTGTTGTCAGCTGATCTAGGCCTAGGAGCACTTCACCAAACGTTTGAAATTCCAAGGTTTGTCCCCCCAATTGGTCACATCATGTGTCACATCAGCGCATCATAACTATGGCATTGGCTGACCTGGGCCAAGGAGCAGTGCACTAAACGTCTGAAATGCCAAGGTTAGTGCCTTGACGTTGGGTGCCACATCAGCACACCATGTGTTCGGCGTTGTCAGCTAACCTGGGCCAAGGAGCAGTGCACCAAACGTTTGAAAGGCTGAGGTTTGTCCCTCCAATTTGTCACATCATGTGTCACATCAGCGCATCATAAATGTGGCATTGGCTTACATAGGCGAAGGAGCAGTGCACCAAACGTTTGAAGTGCCAAGGTTAGTGCCCCGACGTTGGGTGTCACACCATGTGTTTGGCGTTGTCAGCTAACCTGGGCCAAGGAGCAGTGCACCAAACGTTTGAAATGCCAAGGTTAGTGCCCCGACGTTGGGTGTCACACCATGTGTTTGGCGTTGTCAGCTAACCTGGGCCAAGGAGCAGTGCACCAAACGTTTGAAATGCCAAGGTTAGTGCCCCGACGTTGGGTGTCACACCATGTGTTTGGCGTTGTCAGCTAACCTGGGCCAAGGAGCAGTGCACCAAACGTTTGAAATGCCAAGGTTAGTGCCCCGACGTTGGGTGTCACACCATGTGTTTGGCGTTGTCAGCTAACCTGGGCCAAGGAGCAGTGCACCAAACGTTTGAAATGCCAAGGTTAGTGCCCCGACGTTGGGTGTCACACTATGTGTTTACCGTTGTCAGCTAACCTGGGCCAAGGAGCAGTGCACCAAACGTTTGAAATGCCGAGGTTGGTGCCCCGACTTTGGATGTGTACATCATTTGTTTGGATCCAAACACTAATGTGCCACCAACTGAATGAAGGTGTAACACATCTCAACCAAAAATGTACCACCAACTGAATGAAGGTGTAACACATCTCAACCAAAAATGTGCCACCAACTGAATGAAGGTGTAACACATCTCAACCAAAAATGTACCACCAACTGAATGAAGGTGTGACATCTCAACCCAAAATGTGCCACCAACTGAATGAAGGTGTAACACATCTCAACCAAAAATGTGCCACCAACTGAATGAAGGTGTGACATCTCACATCTTAACAAAATGCTGTCAGCTGGCCTAGGCCTAGCTGCGCTTCACCAAACGTGTGAACTGCCAAGGTTAGTGTTGCATCATATGGTTGGTGTCGACCTAAAACCTATTTCATGTCAACAAAACGCTGTTAGCTGACCTAGGCCTAGCAGCGCTTCACCAAACGTGTGAAATGCCAAGACGTGGGAAATTCCAAACGTGTGAAATTCCAAGGTTAGTGCCCCGACGGATACGTCACATCTTTCCCGTGTTTTTATTTTTTAATTGAAGGCTTTTTTGTAGCACCCCATACATTCCCAGGCAGGAAATCCCATGAGATCCTTCTCTAGGAGTCGGTGGCACCAAGCACATACAAGCTACCCCTCAAATACCCAATTCTGGTTATTTTCTATGTTTGTTCATAAAGTATATGTTTGTTGCTCCCCAAACTGTGTTGTGCAGGAAATACCATGAGGCCCTTCTCTAGGATTCGGTGGCACCAAGCACATACAGGCTTTCAAGCACATACACAGTTCTGATTATTTCCTATGTATGTTTTTTATATTGAATATTTGTTACACCCCAAACTGTGTTGTGCAGTAAGTCCCATGAGGCCCTTCTCTAGGAGTCGGTGGCACCAAGCACATACAGGCTTCCAAGCACATACATAGTTCTGATTATTTTCTATGTTTGGTTTTATATGGTGAATGTTTGTTGCACCCCCAAACTTTGTTGTGCAGGAAGTCCCATGAGGCCCTTCTCTAGGAGTCGGTGGCCTCAAGCATTAACAGGCTTCTAAGCACATACACAGTTCCGATTATTTCCTATGTTTGGTTTTATATATTGAATGTTTGTAGCACCCCAAACATCCCCATGCACGAAGTCTCATGAGGTGCTTTTCTAGAAGTTGGTGGCCCAAAGCACATACAAGCTTCCAAGCACATACAGGCTTCCAAGCACATACACAGTTCTGATTATTTCCTATGTTTGTTTTGTATATTGAATGTTTGTTGCACCCCCAAACTTTGTTGTGCAGGAAGTCCCATGAGGCCCTTCAATGGAAGTCGGTGGCCCCAAGCGTTAACAGGCTTCCAAACACTCTTGTGCTACCGAGTACCAACTTGGCCTAAGCACAACAGGCTTCCAAGAACTCACCTGCTATTAAGTACCAACTTTGTTTTCTTTTTTTACGATTTCAGATTTTTTAGATTCACCCCAAACTGTCTCATGCAGGAAGTCCCACGAGGACCCTCTCTAGGAGTCGGTTTCCCCAAGCACATACAGGCTATCAAGCACATACATAGTTCTGATTATTTCCTATGTTTGGTTTTATATGGTGAATGTTTATCCCACCCCAAACGTTGTTGTGCAGGAAGTCCCATGAGGCCCTTCTCTAGGAGTCGGTGTCCCCAAGCACATACAAGCTTCCAAGCACATACACAGTTCTGATTATTTCCTATGTATTTTTTTTTTTGTATTGAATGTTTGTTGCACCCCCAAACTTTGTTGTGCAGGAAGTCCCATGAGGCCCTTCTATGGAAGTTGGGGTCCCCAAGCATGAAAAGGCTTCCAAAAACTCTTGTGCTACCAACTTGGCCTAAGCACTAACAGGCTTCCAAACACTCACACGCTACCCGTCTTTTTTTATGTGTGTGTTTTTATTTCAGATTGTTTTAGATGCACTCCAAATTATACCGTGCAGGAATTCCTATGAGGTCCTTTTTTCATTTTTGATCTGGGAGTCTGTGGCCCAAGCTCAAACAGGCTTCCAAGCAGGGTACTTCAAATGGCCAAATTGGCCAACGCTTTAGCACACTTGAAAACAAAAAAGCTGCGCTTTGGAGTGCAAAAAGCGCAAAAATTGCTTGCAGCGCCCACAAGGGGTTGCAAATAACTGCGCTTGAAGCGCAGAGGGGGTCAAAAACTCAGCGCTCAAAAGCGCAAAAGCGCGCGCTTTGAATTACCCTGCTTCCAAGCACTCCCCATACAAAAACTCAACCCAGCTCAACCTAAAAAACAAATCGCCACCAATCACTTAGTTATGATAATTTCCTATGGGATTTCCTATGTTTGTTTGTATGTATTAAATGTTTGTTGCACCCCAAACGTTGTTGTGCAGGAAGTCCCATGAGGTCCTTCTCTAGGAGTCGGTGGCCCCAAGCACATACAGGCTTCCAAGCACATACACAGTTCTGATTATTTCCTATGTTTGTTTTTATATGGTGAATGTTTGTTGCACCCCAAACGTTGTTGTGCAGGAAGTCCCATGAGGTCCTTATCCCGGAGACCGTGGCCCCAAGCACACAAACCCTTCCAAGCACTATGGCATACCATCCCCTCAACCTAAAAAATAAAAATTGCTGCCAATCAATTACGCAGTTATGACAACTTCCTATGCTTTTGAAGGGTTTTTAATACCGTACCGCAGCTTTTTTTATTTGCACCCCAGACGTTGTTGTAATGTAGTGCAGGAAGTCCCACGAGGCCTATGCCTGGGATTCTATGGCCCCAAGAACACACAGGCTACCCCTCAAATACCCAATTCTGGTTATTTCTTATGTTTTTATATAGAATATGTTTGTTGCACCCCCAACGTTGTTGTGCAGGAAATCGTGTGAGGTCCTTATCTGGGAATCTGTGCCCCCAATCACACACAGAGGCTACCAAGCAAATACCCAGTCCTGGATATTTCCTATGATTTTTTAAAGGCTTTCTAGATGCACTCAGGATGAACCCCAAACGTTGTTGTGCAGGAAATTGCATTAGGCCCTTATCTGGGAGACGGTGGCCCCAAGCACACACAGGTATCCAAGCACATACCCAGTTCTGGTTATTTCCTATGTTTTTAAAGGCTTTCTAGATGCACCCAGAATGAATCCCAAATGTTGTTGTGCAGGAAGTCCTATGAGGTCCTTATCTGGGAGACCGCGGCAAACACACCCTTCCAAGCACTAAAACATAAAAATCCCTCAACCTAAAAAGTAAAACACGCTACCAATCACTTACACAGTTATGACAATTTCCTAATTCAATGCTTTTGAAGGTTTTTTAATGCCGTATTGGAGCTTTTTTTAGTTGCACCCCAAACGCTGTTGTGCAGGAAATCCCACGAGGTCTTTATCTGGGATACAGTGGCTCCAAGCACTCACACACTACCAACTTGGCCTAGGCAGTTGGCCCAAATCATCCTGTGCATGAAGTCCCGTGAGGTCCTTATCCCAGAGACCGTGGCCCCAAGCACACACACACGCTTCCAAGCACTCACACGCTACCCAGCAACTACCCAGTTCTGGTTATTTCCTATGTTTTCTGAAAGGCTTTTCAGATGCTCCCAAACTTTGTTGTGCAGGAAGTCCCATGAGGTCCTTATCTACAAGACGGTGGCCCCAAGCACACACTCCTTTCCAAGCATTCTTGTGCTACCAACTTGGACTAAGCAGCTGGCCTAAGCACTAACAAGCACAGTTATGACAATCTCCTATGCTTTTAAAGGTTGTTTAATACCGTATTGCAGCTTTTTTTAGTTGCAACCCAAATCATTCCGTGCAGGTAGTCCCATGAGGTCCTTATCTGGGAGAGCGTGGCAAATGCAAATGCCTAAATAAAAAATATATTTTTATTTTTTAATTAATTTTTTAATTAATTTTTTAATTAATTTTTTAATTAATTTTTTATTTTTTATTTTTTTATAAATAATAAAATATATGAATTTAAAGGCTCCTAAACACTCACATGCTTCCAAGCACCCAAGTGCAAAGTAGTAAGCACCCAAGTGCAATCACACACTGCCAACTTGGCCTAAGCAATCACATGCTTTCAAGAACCCAAGTGCTCAAGTACCGACTATTTCATTTTTTTTTAATTTCAGATTTGTCATATGCACTCCAAATCATCCCGTGCAGGAAGTCCCATGAGGTCCTTATCTGGTCCCGTCGGTTAAACGATTGTTTGGGGCTCCGTTCATCAGTGCTTTTTCTTTGTAAGCCCTTCCTATACGTTTGGGCAAGTCCCTTTAGCCTATTTGGCCTACCCCTGGACTGTAACATACATACATACATACATCTGGGAGAGCGTGGCCCCAAGCACTCATACGCTTTTAAGCACTCAAACATAAAACCCCCTCTACCTACAAAATAAAGCACGCTACCGATCTAATACTCAGTTATGATTATTTGCTAAGATTTTTTATAGACTAAATGCACGATCCTCCCCAACAATGTTGTGCAGGAAGTCCCATGAGGTTCTTATCTGGGAGAGTGGCGCCCCAAGCACACACTCCTTTCCAAGCACTCTCGTGCTACCAAGTTGGCCTTAGCAGTTGGCCGAAATCATCACATGCAGACAATCCCATGAGGTCTTTATCCCGGAGACCGTGGCCCCAAGCACACACACCTTTCCAAGCACTCAAACATAACAACCCCTCAACCTAAAAAATGAAACACACTACTAATCAATGACACAGTTATGACAATTTCCCATGCCTTTGAAGGCTTTTTAATACCGTATTAAACCTTTTTTTTAATACCGTATTTAATACCGTGTTAAACCTTTTTTTTAGTAGCACGCCAAACGTTGTTGTGCAGGAAGTCCCATGAGGTCCTTGTCTGGGAGACCCTGGCCCCAAGCACACACACACCTCCAATCTCTCACACGCTACCAACTTGGCCTAAGCACCTGGCCTAAGCACTTACACCCTTCCAAGCATTCACATGCGATCGTACCAACTTTTTTTTTTTTTTATGATTTCAGATGTGTCATATGCCCTCCAAATTATCCCGTGCAGGAAGTCCCATGAGGTTCTTATCTGGGAGAGCGTGGCCCCAAGCACACACACCCTTCCAATCTCTCACACGCTACCAACTTGGCCTAAGCACCTGGCCTAAGCACTCACATGCGATCGTACCAACTATTCTTATTTTTTTTTTATGATTTCGGATGTGTCATATGCACTCCAAATCATCCTGTGCAGGAAGTCCCATGAGGTCCTTATCTGGGAGACCTTGGCCCAAGCACACACACACTTTCAAACACTCACACCCTTCCAAGCACTCACGAGCGAATGTACCAACTTTTTTTTATGATTTCAGATTTGTCGTATGCACTCCAAATCATCCCGTGCAGGAAGTCCCATGAGGTTCTTATCTGGGAGACCGTGGCCCGAAGCACACACACCCTTCCAAGCACTCACACGCTACCCGGCACTTACACTGTGCCAAGCCTGAACACAAGCAGATTTGCTTTTCCACCAGTCGACACCCCCCAGCCAGCTGAGGACGACATCCAGCTACATGATACCATCCTACATGGAGGCAGCAGGGTCGAGGTAGGCAATATCCACTGTGTGTGTGTATGTTTGTGTGTGTGTGGGTGTATGTGTGTGTGTGTGTGTAGCTACAGCCCTTGACACCCCCCAGCCAGCTGAAGACGACATCCAGCTTCATGATACCATCCTACATGGAGTCGCCAAAGTCGAGGTAGGCTATATCCACTGTGTGTGTGTATGTTTGTGTGTGTGTGTGTGTGTGTGTGTGTGTGTGTGTGTGTGTGTGCGTGCGTGCGTGCGTGTGTGTGTGTGTAGCTACAGCCCTTGACACCCCCCTGCCAGCTGAAGACGACATCCAGCTACATGATACCATCCTACATGGAGTCGCCAAAGTCGAGGTAGGCAAAGTCCACTGTGTGTGTGTATGTTTGCGTGTGTGTGTATGTTTGTGTGTGTGTGTGTTTGTGTGTGTGTGTGTGTGTGTGTGTGTGTGTGTGTGTGTGTGGCTACAGCCCTTGACACCCCCCAGCCAGCTGAGGATGACATCCACCTAAATGATGTCATCCTGCATGGAGGCAGCAAAAGTGTGGTAGGCAATATCCACTGTGTGTGTGTATGTGTTTGTGTGTGCGTGCGTGTGTGTGTCTAGAGCAGCGTACCAGCTTCTACACACACCAACATCATCATGCCATCCTTCATGGAGGCGGCAAGGGCGAGGTAAGCAATATCCACTGTGTGTGTGTGTGTGTGTTTGTGCGTGCGTGTGAGTGTGTGGCTACAAGCAGCAGCTTCCACACCCACCAACAGCATACCATCCTACATGGAGGCAGAAGGTAGGCAATGTCCAATTCGTGTGTGTGTGTGTGTGTGTGTGTTTTTGTTTATGTGTGTGCGCGTGCTTTGTGCGTGCGGAATGGAGACGCATCGTAAAAAATAGTGGGAACAAATGCTGTGTTTATTTTGCCATTTATAGCATACAAACGAAATTCGTGTCACATAAGTCCATCGCCGAAAGAAGGGAGAGGGTCTCATAGAGGAGGTTGACAATGCATCAGGCCTTTTTTTTTACCGCGATATAGCGATCGCTAGTTTTGACCCCTTTGGGCAAAAACATCGCTATAAAAAAGTTGTTCAAAAAAATGTGTTTGACCTAAATGGCCCTAAAAAGCTATAAAAGGCCAGAAAAGTCACTAAAACACTGTCCCTGGAGGAGGCCTAGAACCATAAAGCTAGAAACAAACCACTTTCAGATTTGAAAACAAAGCCCTGCAATGCATCCATGTGCCACATAAATACATAATAGAGAAACATAATTAGATCCATAAAACAAATTAAAATAAAAAATTAAATCACATAAAAAAAACTCAATCGCATAAAACTAATACATCAATAATACGCAATCACATGAAAAAAACCTGAATCACACAAAACAAATAAATAATAATAGCCAGTCACATAAAATAGATGAGATATTAAATCGTGTAAAACAAAAAATTGAATAGTAATCAACCACATAAAACAAATAATAAATACATGAATAGACATGAATCATGTAAACAAATAAACAAATAATAATCAATCACATAAAACAAATAATCAAATAACATTCAATCCCACAAAATAAATAAATAAATCATACTCAATCACTTAAAGTAAATAAATAAACAAAACTCAATCACATAAAGCAATGAAATAATCAATCATATTAATACTCAATCAAATTAAAAACAAATAAATAAATAATACTCAAACACATAAAATACACACAATCAATGAATAATAATCAACCACACAAAACAAATAAATAATTATATAAATATATATATATAAACAGACATAAATATATAAAAGCCAATCTCATTAAAAAAAACTTAATCACAGAAAACACATACCAATAACTAAATAATACTCAATCACATAAAATAAATATATATATCCATAGGTGCGTAAGTCCAAAAAAGCCCTAAGTTGGTACAAGATTGTGGTACAGAGCCGTACAGGCCCCAAAATGCTCGGAATCGAATTATGTCTGGCCCACCTTTCGCGCAATTGTGTCAGCTACGCGCACATGTATTTACGGTCCGCATTCCCATGCGGTCGCGAGCAGCCTTGTATTGAAGGCCGGTGGCAGTACATCAGATGTGCGATAAATTGTGGTAGGAATCCAGATCGCGCCAGGCACGAGGCCGCGCGAGCTATTCCGAATCATGTTATCGCGGGACGAAAGGCTTATCAAACCCCTACCACAAGGTCGGAGGCTGCGCTTCAGCCTTGGCCTCGGAATTTACTGAGATAGCAGTATAACTCGAAAATTCACCTGATCCCCTCCCAATCCCACCTCCCAACTTGAGATTTCACCCCCCTTTCCCAAATCAAAAACTAACTCCAGATGTGGATGTTTGAAACAAAGTTGAAAACAAATTTATTTTTTAGTATATTTTGATAATAAATTTGAATTTCGAAATTTCAAATTTCAAATTTCAAAAACAAAAGTTAGTCTTCGTGCTACGAAGCAAAGCTAAGACCCAAAATGAAACAATTCAGCTTGTGCAGCGTTGTACCACACTTAGGGCACCCACAATTTGTAAATAATCAGTATTTTGGGGGTCCATATTCACCCGTACTGCCCATGTACTGCCATCCAAAACCTGATGTAACAATTTATTATGAGAAAAGATGTGCACAATATGGCTACATACTTTTATTTTACGAAAACTTGTTTTTGATAGCGATAGGCTCCGTTTTACTTCTTCGTAAAATCCGTACCGACTTAGGGAGCCCCATAGTGGAAAACATCACATATTTTGCTTTGCCTGCTTCCCACAACCTGAGAGAACCCAACTCTGAGTATTTATATGTTGAACTGATGTGGTTCGGTAACTTATTAGCAAAAAAAAATTTCTTTGGACTTGAGGTAATAGGTGAAAACCATCTGTACCACTCAGGGTCGGACTTAGGCACGTATGGAGATAAATAAATAAATAATTTTCAATCCAGATCGATCACATAAATAAATCACTCAATAATTATCAATCACATAAATAAAGAATAATCAATCACAGAAAACAAATAAATGCATATTACTCAATCACATCCACCTGCAGCTTGTTTCCTCTCTTCTAACATTGGCCAGACAAACGAACAAAAATTAAAAGCAGAAAGATACGGTAAACAAACAAACAAACAAACAAACAAACGAACAAGCAATCAAGCAATCAAGCAAAACAAACAAGCAATCAAGCAAACAAACAAGCAATCAAGCAATCAAGCAAAACAAACAAGCAATCAAGCAAACAAACAAGCAATCAAGCAATCAGGCAAAACAAACAAGCAATCAAGCAAACAAACAAGCAATCAAGCAATCAAGCAAAACAAACAAGCAATCAAGCAAACAAACAAGCAATCAAG
>CM039464.1:61943357-62053357 GCA_022414725.1 Microglena sp. YARC | reverse complement strand
ATCACACTCACCTAAAGCTTAAGTCCTCTTCTGACAATTGCCAGACAAACAAACAAACAAACAAGCAAACAAGCAATCAAGCAAAACAAACAAACAAACAAGCAAACAAACAAGCAAACAAGCAATCAAGCAAAACAAACAAACAAACAAGCAAACAAACAAGCAAACAAGCAATCAAGCAAAACAAACAAACAAACAAGCAAACAAACAAGCAAACAAGCAATCAAGCAAAACAAACAAACAAACAAGCAAACAAACAAGCAAACAAGCAAACAAGCAAAACAAACAAACAAACAAGCAAACAAACAAACAAGCAAACAAGCAATCAAGCAAAACAAACAAACAAACAAGCAAACAAACAAGCAAACAAGCAAAACAAACAAACAAACAAGCAAACAAACAATCAAACAAGCAATCAAGCAAAACAAACAAACAAACAAGCAAACAAACAAGCAAACAAGCAAAACAAACAAACAAACAAGCAAACAAACAAGCAAACAAGCAAACAAGCAAAACAAACAAACAAACAAACAAACAAACAAGCAAACAAGCAATCAAGCAAAACAAACAAACAAACAAGCAAACAAACAAGCAATCAAGCAAAACAAACAAACAAAAAATCAAACAACGGATAAATAAATCATGCTCTCTATCACACTCACCTAAAGCTTAAGTCCTCTTCTGACAATTGCCAGACAAACAAACAAACAAACAAGCAATCAAGCAAAACAAACAAACAAACAAGCAAACAAACAAGCAAACAAGCAATCAAGCAAAACAAACAAACAAACAAGCAAACAAACAAGCAAACAAGCAATCAAGCAAAACGAACAAACAAACAAGCAAACAACAAGCAAACAAGCAAGCAAAAACAAACAAACAAGCAAACAAACAACAACAAGCAAACAAACAAACAAGCAAACAACAAACAAGCATCAAGCAAAAACAAAAACAAACAAGCAAAGAAAACAAGCAAACAAGCAATCTAGAAAACAAACAAACAAACAAGCAAACAAGCAAAACAAGCAATCAAGCAAAACAAAAACAAGCAAAACAAACAAGCAAACAAACAAGCAAACAAGCAATCAAGCAAAACAAACAAACAAACAAGCAAACAAACAAGCAATCAAGCAAAACAAACAAACAAACAAGCAAACAAACAAGCAAATAAAGCAATCAAGCAAAAAAACAAACAACAACAAACAAACAAGCAAACAGCAACAAGCAAACCAACAAGCAAAACAAACAAACAAGCAAACAAACAAGCAAACAAGCAATCAAGCAAAACAAACAAACAAAAAATCAAACAACGGATAAATAAATCATGCTCTCTATCACACTCACCTAAAGCGTAAGTCCTCTTCTGACAATTGCCAGACAAACAAACAAGCATACAAGCAAACAAACAAACACGCAAGCGAACAAGCAAAATCTCTATCACACTTGCCTGCAGCTTGATTCCTCTCCTGACACACTCACCACACACACTGACACTGACCCCAACACAGACACACCACACACACTGACGCCGACACTGATACACCAAACGCACTGACACTGACACTGACACACCACACACCCTGCTCAGCACCACTCCGAACATCCCTACCACCCTCACACCACTTGCCAACTCTTACCACCCCACTCACGCAGAGCCCTGCTGAGCCCAACTCCAAACATCCCTACCATCCCTACCACCCTCACAACCATTACCAACTCTTACCAACTCTTACCACCCCACTCACCCAGAGCCCTGCTGAGCACCACCCCTACCACCCCTACCACCCTTACAACCCGTATCAACTCTTACCACCCCACTCACGCAGAGCCCTGCTGAGCCCAACTCCAAACATCCCTACCATCCCTACCACCCTCACAACCCTTACCAACTCTTACCAACTCTTACCACCCCACTCACCCAGAGCCCTGCTGAGCACCACCCCTACCACCCCTACCACCCTTACAACCCGTATCAACTCTTACCACCCCACTCACACAGAGCCCTGCTGAGCCCCACCCAGACCATGCGTCTGACAATGCGTCTATCTGCCACATGATCGAGAAGGGCTACTTTCCCCGCGCCTAAAAGCAACCTTGGGGGTCAAGAAAGGGTGGAGCTATGGACAGTGGCGTGAGGAGCTCTGCTGAGCCCCACCCAGATCATGCGTCTGGCAATGCGTCTATCTGCCACATGATCGAGAAGGGCTACTTTCCCCGCGCCTGAAGCTATGTAACCAAGCTCAAGTTCGGTCTGAATTTGGGGAGCAAGAAAGGCTAGAGCTATGGACAGTGGCGTTAGGAGCCCAGCTGAGCACTACTCAGGTCATGCGACTGACAATGCATAGATCTGCGTCTATCTGCAGCATGATTGAGAAAGGGTTACTTTTCCCGCGCCTAAAAGCAACCTTGGGGGGGCAAGAAAGGCTGGAGCTATGGGCAGTGGCGTGGGAAGCCCTGCTGAGCACCACCCAAATCATGCGACTGACAATGCATCGATCTGCGTCCATCTGCTATATGATTGAGAAAGGCTACTTTCCCCGCGCCTAAAAGCAACCTTAGGGGGCAAGAAAGGCTGGAGCTATGGACGGTGGTGTTAGGAGCCCAGCTGGGCACCACCCAAATCATGCAACTGACAATTCATCGATCTGCGTCTATCTGCTATATGATTGAGAAAGGCTACTTTCCCCGTGCCTAAAAGCAACCTTAGGGGGCAAGAAAGGCTGGAGCTATGGACGGTGGTGTTAGGAGCCCAGCTGGGCACCACCCAAATCATGCAACTGACAATTCATCGATCTGCGTCTATCTGCTATATGATTGAGAAAGGCTACTTTCCCCGTGCCTAAAAGCAACCTTAGGGGGCAAGAAAGGCTGGAGCTATGGACGGTGGCGTGAGGAGCTCTGCTGAGCACTACTCAGATCATGCAACTGATAATGCATATATGTCGCATGATAGAGAAGGGCTATGTTCCTCGCGTCTAATTGCCGAAGCTGGATCCATGGCACCCCTGTACCATTTTGTCTTTGGGCTACGTGTAGCAGCTTCTAGGCAGCTCCCTTTCTCTGTCCTTGGGCCAAACCTGGAGCTTGCTAGTGAGGCTGAAACACAGCTTTCCTTTTCAGCTACCAGCAGCAGCTTCTAGGCAGTGGGAAACAGCCATGGTCCCAAGCTCAACCCAGACATGATTGCAATCCTCATCCAACTACTTGAACACCCTGAAAATGACCTGAAAATGCATCATACCTTAGGGGTTACAAAAACTTGCGCAGCGCCTCACGGGGCGATGCAGAGCTCGCGTCGGAAAGCAACCTCGGAATAAATTCAAGTTCTAGTTCAAGTTCAAGTTCAAATTCAAGTTGGAATAGTACTCGCTTGGTCGAGTTGAGGAGCAAGAGAGGCTCTGCTACGCACCACTCAGATCATGCAACTGACAATGCATCGATAAAGCATCCTTTGAATACTCACTTGATCGAGTTGAGGAGCAAGAGAGGCTCTGCTACGCACCACTCAGATCATGCAACTGACAATGCGTCGATAAAGCATCCTTTGAATACTCGCTTGATCGAGTTGAGGAGCAAGAGAGGCTCTGCTACGCACCACTCAGATCATGCAACTGACAATGCATCGATAAAGCATCCTTTGAATACTCGCTTGATCGAGTTGAGGAGCAAGAGAGGCTCTGCTACGCACCACTCAGATCATGCAACTGACAATGCATCGATAAAGCATCCTTTGAATACTCGCTTGATCGAGTTGAGGAGCAAGAGAGGCTCTGCTACGCACCACTCAGATCATGCAACTGACAATGCATCGATAAAGCATCCTTTGAATACTCGCTTGGTCGAGTTGAGGAGCAAGAGAGGCTCTGCTACGCACCACTCACATCATACAACTGACAATGATTTGATAAAAGCAACCTTGGAATAGTCCCTTGGTCGAGTTGAGGAGCAAGAGAGGATCTGCTACGCACCACTCAGATCATACAACTGACAATGCATTGATAAAAGCAACATTGGAATACTCGCTTGGTCAAGTTGGGGACCAAGAGAGGCTGGAGCTATATACCCAAGCACATGTTTGTTGTATGCTGTATGCTGCAGTCCAAGGGTAGCCAAATGGGCGAAGTACAAACAATAAGTCATGAAACCAAGTTTGAGTTTGTTTGCCTGCCTGGAGGCTACCATGGAATAGCGGTACTGGTTTTGGTTGCCAGCCTGGTGATACGGAGCCTGCCAGCCTGGAGCCCTGAAGGCAAGCATGGAATTCTGGTACTAGCCCTGGTTGTCAGCCTGGTGCTATGGTGCCTGCCAGCCTGGCGGCAGCCATGGAATACCGGTACTGGTTCTGGTTGCCAGCCTGGTGCTATGGTGCCTGCCAGCCTGGCGGCAACCATGGAATACCGGTACTAGGTAGCTGAATTATGCTAGCAAAGCTGTAGCTGCCTGGTGCTATGGTGCCTGCCAGCCTGGCGGCAACCATGGAATGCCGGTACTAGCTGAATTATGCTAGCAAAGCTGTAGCTGCCTGGTGCTATGGTGCCTGCCAGCCTGGCGGCAACCATGGAATACCGGTACTAGGTAGCTGAATTATGCTAGCAAAGCTGTAGCTGCCTGGTGCTATGGTGCCTGCCAGCCTGGCGGCAACCATGGAATGCCGGTACTAGCTGAATTATGCTAGCAAAGCTGTAGCTGCCTGGTGCTATGGTGCCTGCCAGCCTGGCGGCAACCATGGAATACCGGTACTAGCTGAATTATGCTAGCAAAGCTGTAGCTGCCTGGTGCTATGGTGCCTGCCAGCCTGGCGGCAACCATGGAATGCCGGTGCTAGCTGAATTATGCTAGCAAAGCTGTAGCTGCCTGGTGCTATGGTGCCTGCCAGCCTGGCGGCAACCATGGAATGCCGGTACTAGCTGAATTATGCTAGCAAAGCTGTAGCTGCCTGGTGCTATGGTGCCTGCCAGCCTGGCGGCAACCATGGAATGCCGGTACTAGCTGAATTATGCTAGCAAAGCTGTAGCTGCCTGGTGCTATGGTGCCTGCCAGCCTGGCGGCAACCATGGAATGCCGGTACTAGCTGAATTATGCTAGCAAAGCTGTAGCTAGCATAGCAGGGTTGCCAGCCTGGTGCTATGGTGCCTGCCAGCCTGGCGGCAACCGGTACTAGTTAGCTGAATTATGCTAGCAAAGCTGTAGCTAGCATAGCAGGGTTGCGCCAGCCTGGTGCTATGGTGCCTGCCAGCCTGGCGGCAACCATGGAATATCGGTACTAGTTAGCTCAATTATGCTAGCAAAGCTGTAGCTAGCATAGCAGGGTTGTGTCTTTGGATAATGTGGATGGCTATGTTCTGCAGGAGGTCGCGGGGCTTGCTCTCCCGGGTCGGGCTGGGGAGGTAAATGTGCACTTTAATAAGCCGCAAGGAGCATAAGCTGTCGGAGTAGATGGTGAGGTCCTCATGTATTTAGGTGTGTGTGAGTGTGTGTGTAGTTAGCTGGATTATTCTAGCAAAGCCGTAGCAAGCTGGAGTCCTGGATATATGAAAGAGAGTGCAAGTTGTATATATGTTGTTACAGTCCAGGGGTAGGCCAAAAGACCGAGTGTAAGTTGTTCATATGTTGTTACAGTCCAGGGGTAGGCCAAAAGACTGAGTGTAAGTTGTTCATATGTTGTTACAGTCCAGGGGTAGGCCAAAAGACCGAGTGTAAGTTGTTCATATGTTGTTACAGTCCAGGGGTAGGCCAAAAGACCGAGTGTAAGTTGTTCATTACATTACATTACATTACATTACATTACATTACATTACATTACATTACATTACATTACATTACATTACATTACATGTTAAAGTCTACTTGACACCGCGAGGGTGTATGAGACTCTGTGCTTTAAACAAAAAGAAAAAGCACCCACAAAGCAAAAAACCCCATTACATCAGGGGTGTGTCGAGGACAAACAAACCAAACTCCCAACCACCGTTTTGGTGGCGTAGGTATTAAACCCCTTAGAGCAGGACCCAGATCTCAACCACTTACAGTGGCGGAGGTAAGAAGCTAACAAATGAGAAGTCTCAAGAAGAAAAAAAAGGGATAATAAATTACGGTGCCACTAAGCAGTCCAGGGCTTCCTGTCTTGCTCTTCTACAAGTAGAAAGATAGTCGGCTAGGTTGCTCCAAAAAGACTTAGTGCCATTTCCATTCATAAAGGTTCTGAATGTGGAATCGCAGAATTCCACATTCCATACGGTTAAGTCGGTATCCTCATGGACATGCCTATAAATATCTGTAAACAGATTCTGGTAGCGGAGGCGAATATCATTATAAAAAGGGCACTCAAACATATGCATTTCATCCTCAGTTTTTTGGAACCCACACATTTGACAGTGTCTCATTGAGCGAGGGATGTGTGCTCTATCCACCACCCTCATTCTTTCTGTGTTCAGCCAATGGGAACCCATTCTAAACTGTGCTATAGAACGAATCTGATCCTGCTTATGTAAGGCGGATGTAAAAGGAATCAAGCCATTCTCATCATTGCTGTTGGCTGCTAACCATTTTTGGTATCGGAGGCGTTTAAAGCCAACCCTTCTCTCATCAGGGATGTCTCTAACTGCATTGGTGTCACTTGGGTACTTAAACCTCCATGACTCAAAAACTTCAGACATAATACCTTCGACATATGTTCATATGTTCATATGTTGTTACAGTCCAGGGGTAAGCCAAAAGACCGAGTGCCAGTTGTACATATATTGTTACAGTCCAGGGGTAGGCCAAAAGACCGAGTGCCAGTTGTACATATATTGTTACAGTCCAGGGTTAGGCCAAATAGGCTGAAGGGACTTTCCCAAACTGAGACTAGAGGGGCCTTGTTACAAGGCGTGAAGTTGAGAGGGCCAGCCTGTTTGCTTTCACTGGGGGCAACCACCAGCAACTTATGACTTTTTAAACAAAATGTGAGTTATTATGCGTGCCTGGAGACAACCTTGGAATAGTAGTTTAGTAGATTGCCGAATTGTGCGAGCAACCAAGTGCAAGTTATGAGTTGTCAATATCGTTCTGGTTCCCAGATCATCGTACAATATTTCGATGTTACTGCCAAGGACGCAAAGACGGCGAGCAGCCTTAAAGGCTGGAGCTATGTAACCATGATCAAGTTTGTTCGAGTTATATTTTCCTGGTAGTCTTTTTTAACTGCCAAAGACTACAATTACTTTTCCTGGTAGTCTTTTTTTACCCCCGAAGACGGCGAGCAGCCGAATTGCTGGCTGAAGCTATGAAACCAAGTTAAAGTTCAAGTTAGCCAAGTTGAAGTTAACTGGGACAAAGTGGAGGAGGATTCTCGAAGCATCTGTTCTTTTACTATAGCACCCTACAGAGGAAAGCTCGGGATCACAAGGAGGGAAGAATGGTGTGACCAGACTTGGATGTCCTCATGGGAGAAGAAAAAAATGGGATGAGAGTGGGAAACCTGAGATGCCTGATACCTACCTCACAAGGTGGTGCATAATATATTTAGAACTCCCTCCTATAGCTAAGGTGGAAACTGGTCTTCAGTGGTTTAAGATCATATCTTGTATATTTGACGAGTGCTTAGAATTGATTGATTTTTATGATGATCACAAGCTTTCTGGCAATAATTTCAGAGACGGCGAGCAGCCAAATTTATGGCTGGATCCATGTAACAAAGTTAAAAAGGGAAAGAGATGAGGATTAGCCATCTTCAGGAGTAGAACAATTGTGTGAGGGTCAGTTCATCAGTTCTTCCCCTACCTCCTGATACCATGGTTTGTCCGTATAGCCTATTCGGCCACCCCTGGACTGTACCATCATTCATGCACACATATGCACAGTAGAAGAGACCAGGGAGACCTTTTTTAACTGCCTAATACGGCGGAGCAGCTAAATTGCTGGCTGAAACTATGTAACCAAGTTCAAGTATAAGAGACCAAGGAAGCGTGTGTATTACATTAAAGCCACCTTCAGCATTGATAGCTGCAGCTTAAATAATGAATAAGGAATAACGAATAAGGGTCATGGGCTCTGAAAAAGAGGGAATAGCAACAAAGTGGCCATGCGCAAGAGATGTGGATATATACAGGCAGCATCAGATCTCGGGGCAAAAAAGCACCCCCCAAAGGCTCTAACGTAGCACCCCCAAAACAACAAGGTACGTAATGTAGCACTTGCGCTACAGGTTTCACCTTTAAAACCCCTGCTAGCTGGCATCTGGCCCGAACCCTAGTCAATTGCTGAAGAATTGTGCGCCTGATTAGGCCATGCTGTAGCCGTTGTCAGGGCCAGCAATGATAGGGTCCTCAATGATATGGACAGCTCCCCTAGCACCGTGGATGTTCCACCTGTTCTTATATCCAACGCGAACCTTGTTGACGGGGCCATCGATGAAGAACTGCTTGTGGGCTCCGGCCCAAATGCTTGGGGCTCTGAAATGGGAAGCAAGATGTTAGGTCAATAGGGTGTTGGGGGTGGGGTGCTGATGAGTAGGATGTGTGGGAGGTAGGGGGTAGAGAGATAGAGGCAGGCATAGATATATAGACAGACACCGGGGGACATACCATCTAGAACAGGCTTAAACATTTAGACTGCCGAAGGGGCGTGACGAACAGAGGCTGCAGTGAGCCGGGGGAGCCCGCGCCGTGCGTCATTTATCTTCTTGACAGCTTTCCCGAGCCAAACTCGACCCTGGTTTTTTGTTGGGGGAAAAAATAATTCGAAAAAAAAAAAAACTCCAATCGACTTCCCCTTCAGATAGCATTTAGAGGAGACTCTAAAATCTATAATTCCAAGCTGGCTCCTCGAACAAAGGACGCACTGCATTGCAGGGATTAACCTTCACTCGCCCCTCAACAATATTGAGGATGGCTGGCTCAGTGTCCCCAAGTTTAGCAAATAAGGTGTCGTGGAATATGTGGAAGAGTGACAGCGAGAGAGAGAAAGAGAGGCCGCAAGATGCGGGACTGTTGCTGTGTTGCAAATGAGTGTACACAAGAACGGCAGGGGCAAACAAGTCACCAGCCCCAGGGTTGCTTATCACCGTTTCTTTTTTGGGCTACGCGTAGCAGCTTCTAGGCAGCTCCCCTTCCCTGTCCTTGGGCCAAAGCTGAAGCTAACTAGTGTTCCTGGGGGCTGACATAAATGGCATCCGAATGCTGCTGAAATATTTGGGATTGGCCAGGTGGCTGGCTGGTGGAGCTGGCTGGAAGCTGCCTTGCGTAGCCGAAAAAAGAAACAGTGTTGCTTATCAGATACCATACTAGGCCCTGCATTCACAGATTAATGGATTCACTTACCCCTCGACAATCTTGAGGATGGCGGGCACGTTGTTGGTGGTAGAGTAAGTCTGGCCATCACGGAAGTTGCTGAAGAGGAGGTTCTGGCCCATGACCACATGCATCTCAACAAACCTGGGGTGGGCGAGAAAATAGATTTAGAGGCAGGCAGGCAGGATAACAAATCAGAGGCAAGCAGGCAGGCTGGCAGGCAGGTAGGTAAGAAAAAGAAAAAATGAAAATAAAAACCTGGGGTGGGCGAGAAAATAGATTTAGAGGCAGGCAGGCAGGCAGGATAACAAATCAGAGGCAAGCAGGCAGGCTGGCAGGCAGGTAGGTAAGAAAAAGAAAAAATGAAAATAAAAACCAGAGGCAGGCAGACAGGAAATAAGACAGGGAGTGGCAAGGGAGCAAGACAGGCAAGCAGTAAGGCATTGGCAAGACAGGCAGGGAAAAGTAAGAAATGAAACATTCGGACGCAGGCAGGCAGGCAGAGGGAGTAAGACAGGCAGGCAGTGAGGCAGTGGCAAGATAGGCAGGGGAAAGTAAGAAATGTAACATCCGGAGGCAGGCAGAGGGAGGAAGACAAGCAGGCAATAAGGCAGTGGAATGCAGGCAGGAAAAAGGCAGAAAATTAGACATTCAGAGGCAGGCAGGCAGGCAGACAGGCAGAGGGAGTAAGACAGGACCGGAATAAGGTTATGGCAAGCAGGAAGGAAAAGGGCAGAAAATTAGACATTCAGAGGCAGGCAGGCAGAGGGAGTAAGACAGGCAGGCAATAAGGCAATGGCAAGCAGGCAGGAAAAAGTAAGAAATTTAGACATTCAGAGGCAGGCAGGCAGACAGGCAGAGGGAGTAGGACAAGCAGGCAGTTAGGCATTGGCAAGCAGGCAGGAAAAGGCAGACAATTAGACATTCAGAGGCAGGCAGGCAGACAAGCAGAGGGAGTAAGACAGGCAGGCAAGAATAAGGCAAGGATTAAATAAGAAGGCAAAAAAATAAGATGTTTTGAACTTCAGGCAGGCAGGGATTAAGACAGGCAGTGGCAATCAGGCAGACAGGCAGAGGAAATGGAGTAAGACATGGAGTAGGCAGGCAGTTAGGCAGTAGCAAGCAGGCAGACAGAAAACAGTTGATGAGAAACCTTAATGCAGATTTGCACAAATTTGGTTTTGGTGAATATATGGGGGGGATCGGATTATATGAAGTTCATTGTCAATGATAACTTCAGTACAGAATGGCATGAACAACTGATTCCTTGTGAATTACTGGTAATTCTGATTTTCCTGCAGAATCGAAATCATTTTTTGGAAAGGATAATTTCAGTACAGAATCGCAATCATTTTTTGCAAAGAAAATTTCAGTACAGAATTGCTTACACAAATGATTGTTTGTGAATGCAATTACCAGCCAGACTTGCCCCACTCCTTAGCATATGACACCACAAATCCTACCAGCAGCACCAACCATCACCACAGCCACTCACTTCCTCAACTGCACAGACCAAGTCCCAAGGTAAGATCAATACTAGGTGTGCCTGGATGGTATTGGTGGTGGTGATGGTATTGATGATGATGGTATTGATGGTATTGATGGTATTGATGGTATTGATGATAATGATAATGATGATGATGATTGATGATGGTGATGGTGGCATTATCCAGATCATGATCTGATTGTTCATGATCTAGATATGTTGTTGTTGTTGATGCTGCTGCTGGTGATATTATCCGGGTACCCTACTGCTCCTCAAAGCAAATTGGCTCACCTGGCAGCCACGACAGGGCCGTTCATGATCTGCTCCATGGTCACACCCATGTACTGCTTCTTTGATGAAAAACGCTATTGGTGAAAAATGTACTGCCCCTTTGATGAAAAACGCTATTGATGAAAAAGGTATTATGCAGGTCAAGATGAGGAACGCAATCGTTTCTGGGTTCAGAGTAAGGCTGATTGACTCACCTGGCAGCAACGACAGGGTCGTTCATGATCTGGTCCATGGTCACACCCATGCTGTTCTCGATCAGAGACTGGCGGTTCTTGATGCCTCGGTCGGTGGGGGCAAACACTGTGACCATAGCCTCCCAATGGAAGACACTCTGCACAGCAGCGGACTCGGCAGGGGGCTTGTAGGCGGTTTCTAGGATTTTGCAGAAGGTCTGCAAGTCAGCCTGTGTAGACATGAAGGTTGAGGTGGTGGTGGTGGTGTTGGGTGGAGTATGGTAGGAGGGATGGTGGTGGTGGGTGGTGGTGATGGTGGTGGGCTTGTGGGCAGTCTCTAGTATCTTGCAGAAGGTCTGCAAGTCAGCCTGTGTAGACAGCAGGTGTGGAGTATTGGCAGGGTTGAGGTGGTGGTGGTAGCAGGTGGTGCTGGTGGGTGGGTGGTGGTGATGATGGTGGTCATGATAGTGATGGGTGGTGGTGGGTGGTGGTGGCAGGGTTGAGGTGGGTGGGTGGCTGGGTGGTGGTGGTTGGTAGGGATGGTGGGCTTGTAGGCAGTTTCTAGGATCTTGCAGGAGGTATGAAAGCCAGCCTGTGTAGGCGGCAGGTGTGGAGTGGTGGCAGTTTAGGCTTGGGTGGGTGGAGGGAGTGGCAGCAGGGTTAAGGTGGTGGTGGTGGATGATGATAATGATGATACTGGTGGGGTGGTAGGGATGATGGTGGTGGTCGGTGGTAGTGATAGTGATGGTGGTCATGGTGGTGATGGTGGTCATGGTTATGACGGTGGTGATGCTGCTGATGCTGGTGGTGGTGTGTACTGCAACATACAACTCGCTGCTTTTCTTTCCGATTTGCTGGTGGCGGCGATGCGTTACCACTGCATCGCCATTCTTCCATTGCATGGTGATGCATGAACCCCCCGGGCTCTGCACTCTGCCATGCGGTGGTTTCTCAACTTAATTGAAATCAGGCTTGAGCAGCCCAAGTTGCTACTCAACCTGGCATAAAGAAATGTGAACTAAAAAAACACGGATGCAACTGGTAAAAACCCCACCTGGAGGCAGATGGCCAAGTCCTCAGTCATGGTGTGGTCGTAGGGCAATCCGGTCAAGTCGTGGGGGGTTTGTGAGAGACCCCTGGAGGTGGCGTCAACTGCGTGGGCGGCAAGGTGGGGAAGGGTGGTCAGCGAGGGGAAAGGTGACATGTTCTGGGGAGTTTGTGAGAGACCCCTGGTGGTGGCATCAACTGTGTAAGTAGTGAGGAGGGAAAGGTTGGGTAGGTGTTTAGGGACCAGGTATGTGCAGTTGAGTAGGTGAGTGGCTTTGGTGATGGGTGGTGCTGCTGGTGGGATGTGTGGTGTGATGTGCCAAGGAGTGGGGTGCGGACAGACGGCGATGGGTGGTGGGTGGTAGCAAAGCTGCAGCTGCTTCAGGACGTGGTTCTGTTCTGAGCTTTGGTGTTCAGGGATGAGCTTTGGTGCTCGTTGGTGCAGTCAGATGGGTTAAAGAGCTGGGGAGATGTGATGATGGGCAGAGACGACAGATTTTAACAACGTGAGTGGTGTTCGATATCGGGGCTGGCAAAATCGTGAAGTCTAGCGTGCAATCTGTTCGTTATGGGCTTGCAGCAACGAAAGATTCGCGAGACAAGCTACATACAGGAGCGTTGAATCCAGGGGGACTGTCGGAACTGTGCATGGTTGGCGGTGAGGTTATGAACTGCCATGAACTTTCCATGTCGCACTCGATCTTCGAGCTGCAATCATCCTAGACTGTATGACCTTACAGCAGTGAACTGTTCGAGAACAAGCTGCGTAGAGGAGTGTTGAATCCAAGCGGACTATCGGAACTGTGCGTGGCAGGCGATGAGACTGTCAGTTATGAACTGCGTGAACGAACTTTCCGTGTTGCAATCGATCACCAAGCTGCCATCATCCCACATTATCTAAGCTTTCTAAATAGACCGATTCGCAAGTAGCTAGGTAGGGGTGTTGAGTCCGAGCGGACTATCGGAACTGTGCATGGCTGGCGACGAGGCTGTCAGTTATAGAGTGGTATGATAGCACGCTGGAGCCATGACCTCCCGATGTTGCGCAAAATTATCTTCCTACAATCGAAATGCGCAGGCCGATAATGCGTGCAAGCAAGTGCGTGCGAGGGCTGAAGCATCATCGATGGTGGTGGTGCTCAACCAACCTCAACCCCCACAAATATCCTGCCCTGTCCATGTCATGCCATGCCATACGCTGCGATAAACTCTACTAATCTCATTTTTAGCACCCCTATGTGCTGCTATGAACGCGCATGTTCTACACATCGGTATCGGTGACCAAACCAAACCTAGCGATACGAGGAGCTCTACCTGTGAGTGCCATGACGGCGACGAGCACTCCAGTCACTAGCTTCATACTTGGGGCGAACATTGTAAGCGAAGACCAGTGGATTTCGCTAGATAGGAGGTTGGGAGGAGACGCGGCGGTGACAACAATAGCAGGAAAAGCTAGCGAACTTTATATGATAGGAGCGGTTACGTTCGAAGCAGGGTGGTTGGGGTGGTTGGGGGGGTGCCGCCCACCTCCCTTCCCACTCGGTTACTTCCGTTCACTCGGCTCACTTCCGACCTTCGCCTTTGCCTTCCTTCTTTGTCGATTGCCATACGCAGCAGGATACTAACGACCGTGCCTCGCTCCTCCCCACCTTGGAGTAAAAGACTTCATGTTACGATCTCTCCCCAATCTGTCACCACGTTATCCCGATTCGGGTCCACCACGATTCGGGTCCCCCACCCCACCCTACCCACCCCACCCCACCCACCCACACACACCGCCACTGTCACTGCAGCGCTGGCATTCGGGGCATGCACGCGCAAATATTCGGTCGCGCTTTTGAGGCCGGACCTCCTCATCAGACCTGCGCCTTGGTAGCACAGGAAGCAAACATGCTATTTGAGTCATGCTGATGCGTAGCGCACCATGCATGTTTGTCCGGGAGTAGGCTCCCCCTCCTATAGTTACATTCATGTCTGTTGCTCCCCAGGCAACTCCACTCCATTCAATACCCACCCAACCCAACCCAACCCAAACACATATCCATGCGTATCCCACTCCACCCAACCCAACCCCATCACATCACATAACATCATATATAATCCTTCCAGTCCAGGACTAGTGTAGGGAAACGGACATCCTCCTTGTAAAAAAGAAATCCCATCCGTAAGTGCGCATACTATTTTGTCCCTTGTCGTCTGATTGTTAGGACGTACCCCTGCCCTAACTGGCCCCCGGGCGCCCCTGGCCCTGTTGTAAACCCTGGCTTCTGTCCGCTGCACTCGATTCGGCTGCCACCTGTCGCTCCAATACGGTAGCCGATATTCTCCGCAAATTTTGCACGTCGCTTGCGATACGCATAGGACTTGTTTCTTTCCTATTCAATGATGGCTGGCAGACCCAAGTCCCCAACTCGGAAGTGGGCTTTGGGCGTATTTAAGGATATCCCACACCTTGAGTTGGGTCAAGCCTTCAAAAACATACCGTACACCAGGCTAGAGCTGGCGAATGGGATCATGGGAGTACTTCTTTGTTCAGGGGGTCTCGCAGGGGGTACCCACACTGCAGTGCCTACGGTTCCCAGGAACATCTGTGGTATGGTAGTATATCGGCAAATATGATCGATTCCTAATTTCCAGGACTACTGGTAATTAACAAACCAATATCTACTCCGGATGAAGTGGTCCCCAACAGGATTATTCAAGGGTACTTTAAAACCAGAGATGTTTTTCCGTAATATATTACGATCGTAAAATGAGACCCCGTTTAGGCCGATAAGATTTCCTCTTTTTGATTTGAAAAACAAAAACTGTTTAAAATGTGCGTTTTTTTATGTTACTGCTTTCAAATTCTACCTCCCAGAAGACCAAAGCTACGTCTCATGCATTATCCAAATAATACGTTTTAGACCCTCCAATATCTGCGTGTGAGATGTGAAACGTAGAGGGATCGGCAATATGATATCATGTCATCATACGATATTATATGATGCCGGCGGTCTGACTAGGTAAGTTTGGCCTGCGGCATCAAATCATATGATATTATATCATAGGATATCATACTCGTTTTTGGTCAACATCATATGATTTGCCGTTCCCTAGAAACGTAACGATTTGAACAACCCTGATCCCCAACGTTGGTGCTACGAAACGTAACGGTTTGAACAACCCTGATCCCCAACGTTGGTGCTACGAAACGTAACGGTTTGAACAACCCCGATCCCCAACGTTGATGCTACGAAACGTATTCACGTGTTGGGTATCCTCAGTGTAGTTCAGCGCTGGCGTGATGGGAAGTTCCCTGCCAGGGCATCTATGCGGCTATGCCCTCCTTGGTGGTTGCCCCCAGTGCAAGCAAACGGGCTGCCCTCCATAAACGTCACTCCTCAAAACAAGTTATATGCATATGTTTATCTATAGTGTTGTAACTGCAGCAGCAATCTTGTTAAGAAGATAAACGCTTGGTTTACCGTTGAAGCCACAGTACACAAATGCAGGGTATATTTTATATTTGTATCGTTATCCTTCTCAGGCACAGTAGCGGTCTACGAAAGCATAACCCACAGTAACCGTTAGGATGACTTCCAGCTCTGCTGCATGAGACGCAACCAAGTTTATAGCCTGCGTCCTGCAACTAAACGGACCCTTCCTTCTGGTCAACGGACCCCCCCACGTAGCATCCTGCAACGCAACGGACTCTTGTGCATTGCGCCTGCGACGGAGGATGCAGCGTCCTGAACAACCCTGGTAACCGTCCCAAGCAAACGGGACGGTTCCTTCAACTTCACGCCCCATGGGATCTGGCAAGGCGTAACAATTTCCAATTGTATCTGTACTGCTCTTATTACAGACTCGTCCCGCAGGTTGAGGCTAATATGACCCCCCCCAGGCCCCCGTATCAGTTTGTAACAATATGTTCAGCGTGCTCCCTGGTTCCCATGGGTATCGCATGGGGGGACTTGGAATAAGAAGGCTGTGAGCAGCCCAGAGTTGGCTGAAAACCATGTATCAATCCAATTCAATCTTCGTAGCAACCACCTCTGCCTACATATACGAATACAGTTATGATAACGCCTGGTACGGCGTGGTATAAAGGGAGCCCTGGCTTACGGCGGTAGGGAACGAACTACTGCTACTTTACCTGGATAAAGCTACGGTGAAAGCTGACACCGACAGCGTACACTAAAGCGCACCCTTAGGGATTCGTACCCCGCACCTTCATCATTTCAACAAGCTCGACCATTGAGCCATTCGTCGAAACGGGATATAAAATATATGTGATGTATCACACATAGGAGTAGGAACTAAGCTTACTGCATGTTTGTTTATTTGTTACAGTACAAGGGGTAGCCAAATGGGCTTAAGGAACTCGCCCAACCTTGGAATTAGGAGGGGCTCAAAAGAAAAAGCTCTGGTGAACTGAACCCCATACTTAAGGGCAGGAACTAAGCTAATTGCATACATGAATAGGCCAACCGCTCTTAGGAACCTGTCTGTGTTTGCAGGCAGCCGGCGAGCAGCCCAGAGTTGGCTGAAGAACCATGTAATAATTCAAATTATCAACTTGAGGTGACCTGCCGATGTAGCGGGTTCGTACACAGATGGCGTGGGACCATACACAAACAGGCCGACCGCCCTTAGGAACCTGAGGTGACCAGACTACGTAAAGTTCCTGGCTCAGGAATCTACTGCTCATGGCCGAAAAGAAAAGCTCTGGAACGTACAGCGCTCAAACAGGCAAACTTGAAGAGCTCACGTACTTGAGGCAAACGTACAGAGCTCAACGAGGCAAAGAGCTCACGCCCCATGTCTGGGCCATCTCACTGGATACCAAGCAATCTCACGTACTTGAGGCAAACTTGAAGAGCTCAAGTTCAATTTGTTATGAGTGAGTGAGCGAGCTCATATGTAGGTATGGAGCCGCTGTTGGGCATCATCCCCACTTTCACCCCGTGGGTGGGCCTTCTCACTGGATACCAAGCGAAGCAGCGGCAACTGGATTCTTGGTTAGGTCTACGTAGTCTTGAGGCCTCTCAACCGTCATGGCCTTACCATGCAGCGTGACCTAAACAGGCATGTGCAATAGGGCTTATTCAGGGATTTGATTTTCAAATCTGAAAGTGGGGTTTTCTAGCTGTATGGTTGTAGGCCTCATCCAGGGACAGTGTTTTTATAGCTTTGTTTAGTTTGTATAGCTTTTTAGGGCCATTTAGGGCCTTGTTTTAATACATTTATAGCGGCAATTTGGGCAAAAACGTGACCTAAATAGGCAAGGTGCAACAGGGCTCATGATGTGTAGGTTGGTAAACTTAAGTGACCTAAATAGGCAAGGTGCAACAGGGCGCATGATGTGTAGGTTGGTAAACTTAAGTGACCTAAGCATGATTGTTGCATGCTTAGGTCACGTTTTTGCCCCCTGGACTGAAGCTAACACACATTCAGGTTCAAAATAGACAAACACCTGACCAACAAAAAAACGATTTTATTATGTTTTTTCGAACTAGGTGCCCACCTGTCCGCTGAGTTGCAAGGCAGCCGTCGCCATATCTGGGTTTCTGAACTCTAAGAAGGCATAGCGGCCTTGGCCATCCATGTTGATGCTCACCACAGGCTCCATACCTACATTGAAAACAAACATTGGTGAGGGTGTGGTGTGGTGCGGTGATGGTGTTGTGGTGATGGTGATGGTAGTGGTGGTGATCTTGTTGGTGGTGTGGTGATGGTGGTGGTGATATTGTTGGTGGTGTGGTGTGGTGAGGGTGGATATGGTGATGGTAGTGGTGGTGATGTTGTTGGAGGTGTGGTGGTGTGATGGTGTGGTGATGGTGGTGGTGATATCGTTGGTGGTGTGGTGAGGGTGGACATGGTGATGGTGATGGTAGTGGTGGTGATGTTGTTGGTGGTGTGGTGGTGTGCTGGTGTGGTGATGGTGATATTGTTGGTGGTGTGGTGTGGTGAGGGTGGATATGGTGCGGGAACAAGTCCTATACAGCGTCACAAGCGACGCGGAAAATTGGCGGAGAGTATTGGCAACGGAACGACAGGTGGGAACGATGGAGCTAACCAAAGCCAGTTAGTTATGAGACAGTTGGCTGACATGTCAGGCTTCATCTTGGTCGTGAGTCGGATGGTCGGATCTACTTACGGACAATATGCGAATCTGGGGGGGAGGGCCCCCCAGAAGGGAGGGCACTGCCAAAAAGAAGCCGAGAGAGAGAGCTGTCATGCCCACCTCCCCCCACCCCTACTATTTCCACTTCCGCCCCCACTCCCCCCACCGCCACTCTTCTCACCTCCGCCCCCACTCCCCCACCGCCACTCTTCTCACCTCCGCCCACCTCCGCCCCCACTCCCCTCTTCCCACTCCCATGTCACCACCCCCACTCCCCCCCCCAAACTCACCAGGAATAGCCGCGCCTGGGAAAGCAGCTGAGACAGATCCGCCCCCACACCCTTTCCCCACTCCCACCCCCTATCCCTACCACCCACCCCCTATCCCCACCACCCCAATCCCTACCACCCCCACTCCCCACCCCCAACTCACCAGGAATAGCCGAGCCTGGGAAAGCAGCTGAGAGCGAGCTGTTGAAGATGTTCCTTAGCTGAGAGTCAGTCACCATACCGGCAGCCAGGTTACCCACATACACACGCTTTGCCACAGCTTTCCTCCCCATCCCCACCCTCACCATTTTCACCTCCGCCACCACCCCACCCCACCCCCAACTCACCAGGGATAGCGAACCTGGGAAAGCAGCCAAGAGCGAGCTGTTGAAGATGGTCCTTAGCTGAGAGTCAGTCACCTTACCAGCAGCCAGGTTACCCACATACACACGCTTCGCCACAGCTTTCCTCCCCATCCCCCACTTCCACTATTCCCACCTCCGCCACCACCCCACCCCCACCCCAACTCACCAGGAATACCCAAGCCGGGGAAAGTAGCTGAGAGGGATCCTCCCACCCCCACCCTCAACTCACCAGGAATACCCAAGCGGGGAAAGTAGCTGAGAGGGATCCTCCCCCACCCCCACCTCTTTCCCCCACCCCACCCACTCCCTATCCCCTAAATCTTACACACGTTTTGCCATCCCTTTCCACGCCCACTATCCCCACCTCCGGCCCCACCCCCTACCCCCAACTCACCAGGGGTAGCTGAGCCTGGGAAAGCGACTTAGACAGTTCCGCGCCCACTTCTTATCCCCTAAAGCTTACACACGTTTCGCCATCGCTTTCCTCCCCATCCCCAACCCACTATTCCCACCTCCGCCCCACTCCCTACCACCCCCTATCCTCACCATCCCACCGCCTACCCCCGCCACCCCACCCCCAACTCACCAGGGATAGCCGAACCTGGGAAAGCGGCTGAGAGCGAGCTGTTGAAGATGGTCCTTAGCTGAGAGTCAGTCACCATACCGGCGGCCAGGTTACCCACATACACACGTTTCGCCACCGGGGGCACTGGGGGGGCCGGTGGGAACGGGGGCCATCGGTGCAGCGCCAGTCAGCATGGAGGCCATGTTCATAGCACCAGCCTGAGCAGCTGAAACCGCATTGGTCAGCTGGATGAAGTCCTGCGGCCTTTCCACAGTCATCGCCTTTCCATGCAGAGTAACCTGTCAGGGTGCGTATAGGTGTGCACGGGTTAAGGTTTTAAGCTGTTGCAGAGCAAGGTGCTGATGTGTAAATCTCTACACTGACATGTTACTATGGCGTTATGCTCATGGCCCGCCCAAGCAGAGTAACCTGAAACAGCAGAAAGCACACATTGAAATTGCGCATTTTGTTTTGCCATTTTGGGCCATCGGTGCAGCGCCAGTCAGCATAGAGGCCATGTTCATAGCACCAGCCTGAGCAGCTGAAACCGCATTGGTCAGCTGGATGAAGTCCTGCGGCCTTTCCACGATCATCGCCTTTCCATGCAGAGTTACCTATCAGGTTGTGTATGGATGGGTACGGGTGTGTGTATGGGTGAGTATGGATTGTGTGGGTGTGTATGGGTGTGTATGGGTGTGTATGATTGTGTGGGTGTGTATGGGTGTGTATGGGTGTGTATGGGTGTGTATGGGTGTGTATGATTGTGTGGGTGTGTATAGGTGTGTATGGGTGTGTATGGGTGTGTATGGGTGTGTATGATTGTGTGGGTGTGTATGGGTGTGTATGGGTGTGTATGGGTGTGTATGATTGTGTGGGTGTGTATAGGTGTGTATGGGTGTGTATGGGTGTGTATGATTGTGTGGGTGTGTATGGGTGTGTATGGGTGTGTATGGGTGTGTATGATTGTGTGGGTGTGTATGGGTGTGTATGAGTGTGTATGGGTGTGTATGAGTGTGTATGGGTGTGTATGATTGTGTGGGTGTGTATGGGTGTGTATGATTGTGTGGGTGTGTATAGGTGTGTATGGGTGTGTATGGGTGTGTATGATTGTGTGGGTGTGTATAGGTGTGTATGGGTGTGTATGGGTGTGTATGATTGTGTGGGTGTGTATGGGTGGGTATGATTGTGTGGGTGTGTTTATGTGTGTATGGGTGTGTATGGGTGTGTATGATTGTGTGGGTGTGTATAGGTGTGTATGGGTGTGTATGGGTGTGTATGATTGTGTGGGTGTGTATAGGTGTGTATGGGTGTGTATGGGTGTGTATGATTGTGTGGGTGTGTATGGGTGGGTATGGGTGGGTACGGGTGGGTATGGGTTTAGGTTTAAACAGCATGTGTATGGGTTCAGCCTGAGCAGCTGAAACCACATTAGTCAGCTGGATAAAGTACTGCGGCCTTTCCACAGTCATCGCCTTTCCATGCAGAGTTACCTGTCAGGGTGTGTATGGATGGGTATGGGTGTGTGTATGGGTGTGTATGGGTGTGTATGGGTGTGTATGGATTGTGTATGGGTGTGTGGGTGTGTATGGGTGTGTATGGGTGTGTGGGTGTGTATGGGTGTGTATGGGTGTGTATGGATTGTATGGGTGTGTATGGATTGTATGGGTGTGTATGGGTGTGTATGGATTGTGTGGGTGTGTATGGGTGGGTACGGGTGGGTATGGGTTTAGGTTTAAACAGCATGTGTATGGGTTCAGCCTGGGCAGCTGAAACCGCATTGGTCAGCTGCATGAAGTCCTACGGCCTTTCTACGCTCATAGCCCGCCCATGCAGAGTAAACTGAAACAGCAGAAGGGGAAAGCGTGAATTAAATGATAACCTTGCACCACACCACCTACACCGGTTCATTCAGCTGCATGGATGTTTAAAACACTACGGCACATAATTTAGCACTTGTGCTACACGCAGCAGCAACATGTGAACCTTGCACTACACCAAACCACCCACACCAGTCCAGTCAGCTGCATGGATGCTTAAATGGCCAAGGTACATAAATATGGACTTGTGCTACACGCAGCAGCAACATGAGAACCTTGAACCACACCACACCACCCACACCGGTCCAGTCAGCTGCATGGATGCTTGAATGGCCAAGGTACATAACTATGGACTTGTGATACTGGCAGCAGCAACATGAGAACCTTGCACCACACCACACCACCCACACTGGTCCAGACAGCTGCATAAAACACTAACACAAACCCAAAACACGAATACAAGATACACAAATTCGCACTAACGCAAAAACTTGCACCACACCCATGCTCCAAACCACACCACACACCACATTGTGCACTTGCGAACTCAGTAAGTGAGATCGTAGCCGCTTTTAATTATGCCTCACACCACCCATACCAGTCCAGTCAGCTGCATGGATGCTTAAAACGCCAAGGTACATAATTTAGCACTTGTGCTACTAGCAGCAGCAACATGCGAACCTTGCACTACACCACACCAGTCCAGTCAGCTGCATGGATGCCTAAAACGCCAAGGAACCTAACTATGCACTTGTGCTACTAGCAGCAGCAACATGTGAACCTTGCACTACACCACACCACCCACACCAGTCCAGTCAGCTGCATGGATGCCTAAAACGCCAAGGAACCTAACTATGCACTTGTGCTACTAGCAGCAGCAACATGTGAACCTTGCACTACACCACACCACCCACACCAGTCCAATCAGCTGCATGGATGCCTAAAACGCCAAGGTACATAACTATGGACTTGTGCTACTAGCAGCAGCAACATGTGAACCTTGCACTACACCACACCACCCACACCAGTCCAGTCAGCTGCATGGATGCCTAAAACGCCAAGGTACATAATTAAGCACTTGTGCTACTAGCAGCAGCGACGAGAAAACCTTGCACTACACCACACCACCCACACCACACATCCCACTCAATTCGACAACAATACAACTTTGCACTACACTACACCACCCACACACCTGTCCAAACAGCTGCATGGACGCGTTTACCATGTTTGGGCTCCTGGATTCAACAACAACATAACCTTGCACTACACCACCCCACACACTCAACACACCACACCATCTACCCAAACCCTTGCACTCAACACACCAACCCCACCCACCTGTCCAGACAGCTGCATGGATGCGGTGGCCATGTCCGGGTTCCTGAATTCAACAAATGAGTATCGCCCCTGACCGTCCATGTTGATTCCAACAACAGGCTCCATTCCTGTGGGGGGTTAGTGGTGGGGTGGGTGTGTGTGGGGTTGGTGATGGGGTGGGTGGGTGGGGTTGTGGTGGGGTGGGTGGGTGGGTGGGTGGGGTTGTGGTGGAGTTGGGAGTTAGTGGTGGGGTGGGTGGGTGGGGTTGTGGTGGGGTTGGGAGTTAGTGGTGGGGTGGGTGGGTGGGGTTGTGGTGGAGTTGGGAGTTAGTGGTGGGGTTGTTGGTGGGTGGGTGGGTGGGGTTGTGGTGGGTTGGGAGTTAGTGGTGGGTGGGGTGGGTGGGGTCGTGGTGGAGTTGGGAGTTAGTGGTGGGTGGGTGGGTGGGGTTGTGGTGGGGTTGGGAGTTTACCAGTGGGGGTTGTGGTTGGTAGGTGAGGTTGTGGTTGGTGGGAGTTTGTGGGTCCCTGACCGTCATGTTGATTTCAATAACAGACTCCATTCCTGTGGGGAGTTGGTGGTGGGGTGGGTGGGTGTGGTTGTGGTGGGGTGGGTGGGGTTGTGGTTAGTGGTGGGGTGTGTGTGGGGGGGTTGGGAGTTAGTGGTTGGGGTGGGTGGGCGGGGTTGGGAGTTTTTGGGTGCGTGGGTATTTAATGATGGGTGCGTGGTGCGTGGTTGGTGGGTCGAGGTTGATGGGTGAGGTTGTGGTTGTGATTAGTGGGTGAGGTTGTGGTCGGTGGGAGTTAGTGGGTGCGTGGGCGTTTGGTGGTGGTGTGTGTGTGTTGATGGCGAGCGGCGGTTGGTACTTGCGGTTGTAGTTGGGATTGGGAGTCATTGTCATTGGGACTGGGGTGGATTGCTTTGTTCTTGGTGGCCAGAAGTACTCTCGACGTCTGCAAGTGGACCTGGGTTGGGGGTTGGGTTGCCTTTGGGGTATTCTGCTTTGTTTTGGGGGGCCAGAAATGCACTCGACGTGTGCAAGTTACATATGCATGCTATAAGCAGTACATACAAACAAGAAGTAGCACATACCAAGAGAGCACTGTTGAAGATCGTTTTCGGGATGGGGGTGAAGGTGGGGGGAGCACAACACAAGCAAGGAATGCGACCAGCAGCACATACCTGGAACGTTAGAGCCAGGGAATGCTGGCAAGAGAGCGCTGTTGAAGATCGGGTGTTAGGTGTTTGGTTCTTGGTGGTTTTGGGGGGCAGAAATGCCCAAGACATTTACAAGGAACACACACAAGCAACAAATACGAAGCAAGGAATGCGACCAGGAGCACATACCTGGAATGTTGGATCCAGGGAAGGCTGCCATGAGAGCACTGTTGAAGATCGGGTGTTTGGTGTTTGGTTCTTGGTGGTTTGGTGGTTTGGGGGGGGGGGGGCAGAAATGCCCTTGACATTTGCAAGGAACACACACAAGCAACAAATACGAAGCAAGGAATGCGACCAGGAGCACATACCTGGAATGTTGGATCCAGGGAATGCTGCCATGAGAGCACTGTTGAAGATCGGGTGTTTGGTGTTCGGTTCTTGGTGGTTTGGTGGTTTGGTGGTTTGGTGGTTTGGGGGGGGGGGGGGGGCAGAAATGCCCTTGACATTTGCAAGGAACACACACAAGCAACAAATACGAAGTTAGGAATGCAAGCAGGAGCACATACCTGGAACGTTAGAACCAGGAATGCTGCCATGAGAGCACTGTTGAAGGTCGAGTGTTGGTGGTTTGGGGGGGGGGGGGGGCAGAAATGCCCTTGACATTTGCAAGGAACACACACAAGCAACAAATACAAAGCAAGGAATGCAAGCAGGAGCACATACCTGGAATGTTGGATCCAGGGAAGGCTGCCATGAGAGCACTGTTGAAGGTCGAGTGTTTGGTGTTTGGTGTTTGGTGTTTGGTGTTTGGTGTTTAATGTTCGGTGTTAGGGGTGGGGTGGGGTGGGGGGCAGAAATGCCCTTGACATTTGCAAGGAACACACACAAGCAACAAATACGAAGCAAGGAATGCAAGCAGGAGCACATACCTGGAATGTTGGATCCAGGGAAGGCTGCCATGAGAGCACTGTTGAAGGTCGGGTGTTTGATGTTTGGTGTTTTGGTGTTTAATGTTCGGTGTTTGGTGTTTGGTGTTAGGGGGGGGGGGGGGGGGGGGGGGGGGCAATGCCCTTGACTTATGCAAGCAACACACACAAGGAATGCGAGCAGCAGCACACACCTGGAACGTTGGAGCCAGGGAATTCTGGCATGAGAGCACTGCTGAAGGTCGGGTGTTTGATGTATGTTTTTTGGTGTTTGGAGTTTGGTTCTTCATGTTTTGGGGGGGTAGAAATGCCCTTGACATCAGCAAGCAACTCACACAAGCAAGGAATGCGACCAGCAGCACATACCTGGAACGTTGGAGCCAGGGAAGGCTGCCATGAGAGCACTGTTGAAGATTGCCCTCAGCTGAGCATCCGTCACCTGAACAACGAGTCAGGGTGAGGCAACTACATGAGAAGGCACAGAGGAGGTGACAGGGTCACAATGCACACACACACAATGCACACACACACATGCAACATGGCATACCCCCCCAGGCGTTCTCATTACAGGCAGTACCAGGCAGTACCAGGCAACAATTTTGTGCAACCTACATGCAAATGCGAAGATGAACCATGAAGGGGGCTTACTTGAAGTAGTCTAGTGGAGTACATAGGACCCCCATCATCACTACCAATGCTATGCTGATGCTATGACGATGCTGTGATGATGCTATGATAATGATGAAGATGATGCTGATTACATTTTCCTCTGTTACCTACTGGACTTCAAATGTGCCCGCAGCTTGATGGTGCCAAGGAGAGCTTATGAACACCATAACAAAAATAGAAAAGAAGAAAGAAAAACAAGGTATTTATTTATTGGATGCAAACGAACTCACCGTATACGTACTCAACTTTCAGGAAACGAGTACGGATACGGATTTTAGCGCGTACTGCCCGTACTGCACAACCCTGGTGAGCAGAGGCGGCAGCTCTCCTGGTCGCTTACTGGGTCTAGAGGGACTCATGGGCCCATCAGATAGCCTTGGGAGGCATGCAGCCAGTGTGCATGGTTGGTGGGTGGGGTGGGTGGAGGAGGAGGGGTGGAGAAAGAGGGGGAGAGAGAGAGAGAGAGAGAGAGAGAGAGAGAGAGAGATAATGGGAAAGGAGGAAGGGGGGGGGGAGTGGGGATGAGAGGAAGGGAAAGGGAGAGAGGGATAAGAAGAGAGGGGAAAAGAAAGGGAGAGAGAAAGAGAGAGACAGAGGGGGGAGGGAGGAAAAGAGGGGGGAAAAGAAAAGAGAGGGAGAGAAAGGGAGGGAGGAGAAGAGTGGGGAAAAGAAAGAGAGGGGGAAAAGAGAGAGGGAGGGGGGAGGGAGGGAGGGAGGGGGGGAGGGAGGTGGAGTGGTGGTGGGGTGGTAATCAGTTCCAAGGCCGTATGAGACAACCGAAACAATCGACTATCAATTGATACTTTTATCCACATTGCAAGCATGTTCCAAACTATTAAAAAAAAATACCGAAGTACAATGAAGCGTCAAAATGTACATCACAATATTCAAGTGCTTGAACCACATTGTAATCATGCCCCAAACTATTTCAACAAATACCAAAGTACAATAAAGCTTCAAAATGTACATCACTATGTACATCACTATATTCAAGAGCTTGAACCACATTGCGGTCATGTGGTGAATTGTTATGTCATATGATTGATTATTATCTTATTATTATCTTATTGACAATAATCGTATTGACAATTATCTTATTATTATCTTATTGACAATTATCTTATTATTATCTTATTGACAATTATCTTATTATTATCTTGTTGACAATTATCTTACTATTATCTTATTGACAATTATCTTATTATTATCTTATTGACAATTATCTTATTATTATCTTATTGACAATTATCTTATCATTATCTTATTGACAATTATCTTATTATTATCTCATTGACAATTATCTTACTATTATCTTATTATTATCTTATTGACAATTATCTTATTATTATCTTATTGACAATTATCTTATTATCATCTCATTGATTATAATATTATTTCGAGGTTGTGCAAATCCCCCAAGCCTAATTGGCTATCCCCTGGACTGTAACATACATACATACATATTATGTGGGTCTGTCACACAATTCGATACATGTTACATGTGGATATGTCACACAATTCGGAATTGAAGGAGGTATTTGCATTTGGTCTAGTGCCTCTTCCTTGTATGTTTGTCAGTTGAGTGTTGCAATCATTTTGTGCAGTTGTGCAGTTGTGTGTGTTCTGTTGTGGTGACCAACATCAAGATTCGTTTTTAATATTTGTATTTACTATTACTACTAATATTATTATTATTATTACTACTATAATAATAACTATTACAAGCATAATCTTTCACGAACGCAGACAATCTTGCCAGCTTGCCAGTTGTGTGTGTGCTCTGCTGTGGTGACCAGCATCATGATTAATGTGTTTAATATAACAATTTTTCAATTGTACATCATAGTTCTCAGCAGTGGTGACCAGCATCATGATTAATGTGTTAAATATGACAAAATTCCAATTATACGTCATAGTTCTCTGCAGTGGTGACTAACATCATGATTAATGTGTTTAATCAAACAATATTTCAATTGTACATAATATTTCTCTGCAGCGGTGACCAGCATCATGATTAATGTGTTTAATATAACAATATTTCAATTGCACATAATATTTCTCTGCAGCGGTGACCAGCATCATGATTAATGTGTTTAATACAATAATATTTCAATTGTACATAAGTTTTTCAACACAAGCGGTAGACTTGCTGAGAATTCATGAACAATTTATACTGCACACTTTATTTCTACACCAAACCTATTTTCTACCGCACACTTGATTTAAAATACTGCCCGCTTTATTAAGATTGCCCACTTTATTTATACTACACACTTCATTTAAAATACTGCCTGCTTTATTTCTACAACATGCTTTATTTATATTGCCCACTTTATTTATACGACACACTTCATTTGAAATACTGCCTGCTTTATTTCTACAGCACACTTTATTTATACTTCACACTTTTTTTATACAGCACACTATCTTTATACGGCACACTTTATTAACACTGCACACTGCACACAGCACGCACCATAAACACAGGAACACTGCACACTGCAGTCCCCATACACACACGAACACTGCACACAGTAAGCACCATTAACACATTAACACTGCACACGCCATTAACACTGCACACTGCACTCACCAGTAACACACTGCACACAGCACACAGCACTCACCATTCCTGGTGCCAAGTTGCCCACATACACACGTCGGGCTGCCCTTGCTTCCTTAGCTTGCTTCAGGGCGTTGGCATTGGCCAAAGCTAAGGCGGGAGTGGCAGTCTTCGCAACAGCAGCATTGGCAAAAACCTTTAGTGTCGGGTGGATAGTTGTTCAGAAGCCTATCCATGCAGTGCAGTAGTCTATATTGCACTACACTGTCATGCAACAGCAGCATTGGCAAAAACCACTAGTGCCGGGTGGATGGTTGTTCAGAAGCTGATCCATACAGTACAGTTGTCTATATTGCAGTACACTATCATGAACATACCACTGCTGACCTAAGACAAGCCCCCTCCATCCACTGTCTCTTTTTGGGGCTACGCATGGAAGCTTCCATTGACATAACACAGCAGCATTGGCAAAAACCACTAGTGCCTGGTGGATGGTTGTCCAGAAGCTGAGGCATGCAGTTCAGTTGTCTACATTGCAGTACACTGCCATGCAACAGCAGCATTGGCAAAAACCACGAGTGTGGGGTGGAGGGTCCTTCAGAAGCTGAGGCATGCAGTCCAAATGTATAAAAACAACTGCCACTTGCTGCTGCAACATTAGCTGTTGCATTGTATCCTCAGCAAGTAGCCATTAGTGCGACAACTGATTTGAATGTAGACCTGTCAAGTCAAGTCAAGCCAAGCCAAGTCAAGCCAAGCCGAGTCAAGTCAAGTCAAGCCATGTCAAGCCAAGCCAAGTCAAGCCAAGTCAAGCTAAGTCTCTCAAAGGAAATGCACTGCAACTGCCACTTGCTGCCGCAACATTAGCTGCTGCATTGCATCCTCAGCAGTTGACAGGTTGTATGGCTACTGATCTTCATGGGTTTGCTAGCTGGAATCTGGCCCCAACACCCCACATTTTTCAGAACTAAGAAACAACTAGACAGCCAGCTGGAAAACACGCGTTATAGATGCATAGTTCACATCTGCTGCTGAAGCATAAGCTGTTGCTGGCGTAGCTGTTGCTCCCTCCAGGCGATCAGAGCATCTGGCGCCATGGAGTTGGCAGCTGGTATCTGGCCCCCACCCCCACCACCTTATTCAGGACTGAGAAAAAAATTGACAGCCAGCTAGAAAACAAGTGTAATAGCCGGTTATAGATGCATAGTTCACACCTGCTGCTGAAGCATAAGCTGCTGCTGACGTAGCTGTTGCTCCCTCCAGGCGATCAGGGCATCTGGTGCCATGGGGTTGCCAGCTGGAATCTGGCCCCCACCCCCTACCAGCGGAATCGGAAGGTCAGGCTTCACAGCACTGCGCCGCATCTCGGACGTGCTGCGGCTTCGCCGACGGTCCCGGCTTCGAGACCGGGTTTTCTCCCTACGGCTGGTGCGGTGGTGGCGGTCCTTGCTACGGCTCCTGCGTCGATCTCGTGAGCGTGAGCGGGACTTTCGAGAGGACTTGCGCCTCTCCCTGGAGCGGGAGCGGCTGGTGCGGGAGGACTTACCCCTCCTGCAGTTCAAAACATACAAACACATTTTTCGGCTGAGGTTGATGATGCTGATTTTGGTTACAGTGATCGCAAATGCAATTGGGACCAAGACCCCATTTTGAAAATAGGAGGATCATTTAAAGGCTAGAAATTGCAAGTCCTTATAGCAGGAGCGGGACTTTTGAGAGGACTTGCGCCTCTCCCTGGAGCGGGAGCGGCTGGAACGGGAGGACTTGCCCCTCCTGCAGGTAAAGACAAACAATATGTTTGAGCAGTGATTTTGATGATGCTGATGGTTACACTGTCCCTAGTACGGTTGCATTATCCCTGATTTTGGTTGCAGTGTCCCGGGAGCGGGAGCGGCTGGAGCGGGAGGACTTGCCCCTCCTGCAAGTTATGACAAACAATAGGTTTGAGCAGTGATTTTAATGATGCAATGTCAAACAAGCAATAGGGTTGGGCAGCGATTTTAATGATGCAATGCCAAACAAGCAATAGGGTTGGGCAGTGATTTTAATGATGCAATGCCAAACAAGCAATAGGGTTGGGCAGTGATTTTAATGATGCAATGCCAAACAAGCAATAGGGTTGGGCAGTGATTTTAATGATGCAATGCCAAACAAGCAATAGGGTTGGGCAGTGATTTTAATGATGCAATGCCAAACAAGCAATAGGGTTGGGCAGTGATTTTAATGATGCAATGCCAAACAAGCAATAGGGTTGGGCAGTGATTTTAATGATGCAATGCCAAACAAGCAATAGGGTTGGGCAGTGATTTTAATGATGCAATGCCAAACAAGCAATAGGGTTGGGCAGTGATTTTAATGATGCAATGCCAAACAAGCAATAGGGTTGGGCAGTGATTTTGATGATGCTGATGGTTACGCTATCCCTAGTACGGTTGCATTATCCATGATTTTGTTTGCAGTGTCCCGTGAGCGCGAGCGCGAGCGGCTGGATTGGGAGGACTTGCTCCTCCTGCGATTCCAAACAAACAATAGGTAGGGTCGAACAGTGATTTTGATGGTGCTGATGGTTACGTTATCCCTGGTATTGCTGCATTATCCATGATTTGGGTTGCAGTGTCCCGAGAGCGGGAGCGGCTGGGGCGGGAGGATTTGCCTCTCCTGCAAGTAGAAAGCAAACAGTAGGTAGGGTTGAGCAGTAATTTTGATGATGCTGATGGTTACACTGTCCCTATTATGGTTGTATCATCCCGGATATGTTAACAGTGTGTGACTGGACTTGCGCCTGCTATGGTTGTATTATCCCGGATATGTTAACAGTGTGTGACTGGACTTGCGCCTGTCCTTGTCCCTACCGTTCCAATCACGTAGCCCCCCCCCCCCCCCCCCCCCCCCCCCCCCCCCCCCCCCCCCCCCCCACACACACACACACACATACAAAAGTGATTTGATGAGATAGTTACCTGAAATCTCAAGGCGAGACCTGGACTTGTGCCGGTCCTTGTCCTCCCGTTCTGATCATGTAACCCCCCAAATAAACAGTGCTGTAATGAGATAGTTACCTGATATCTGGAGAGTGAGACCTGGACATTCCCTGTCCTTGTCCCTACTGTTCCAATCGCGTAGCCCCCAAAAGAAGCAGTGATGCGATGAGATAGTTACCTGATATTTCGAGAGCGAGATCTGGACTTGCGCCTGTCCTTGTCCCTCCCGTTCGAATCACGAAGCCCATCCAAAAAACAGTGCTGTGATGAGATAGGTACCTGATATTTCGAGAGCGAGACCTGGACTTCCGCCTGTCCGTGTCTCTACCATTCATATCACGTAGCCCCCCCACACCAAAAGAAACAGTGATGTGATGAGATAGTTGCCTGTGATCTCGAGAGCGAGACCTGGACTTGCGCCTATCCTTGTTCCTACCGTTCTGATCACTTACCCTCTCCCCCCCCCCCCCCCCCCCCCCCCCCAAAACAGTGCTGTGCTGAGATAGTTACCTGCAATCTCGAGAGCGAGACCTGGACTTGCGCCTATCCTTGTTTCCTACCGTTCTGATCACTTACCCCCTCACCCCCCCCCAAAACAGTGCTGTGCTGAGATAGTTACCTGCAATCTCGAGAGCGAGACCTGGACTTGCGCCTATCCTTGTTCCTACCGTTCTGATCACTTACCCCCTCACCCCCCCCCAAAACAGTGCTGTGCTGAGATAGTCACCTGCAATCTCGAGAGCGGGACCTGGACTTGCGCCTATCCTTGTTCCTACCGTTCTGATCACTTACCCCCTCACCCCCCCCACCCACCCACCCATCCACACCACCAACAAAAAGTGATTTGATGAGATAGTTACCAGCAATCTGGAGAGCGGGACCTGGACTTGCACCTGTCCTTATCTCTTTGGTTCCGATCACGTAGCCCCCCCCCCCACACCCACCAACAACAAACAGTGCTGTGCTGAGATAGTTACCTGCAATCTCGAGAGCGGGACCTGGACTTGCACCTGTCCTTATCTCTTTGGTTCCGATCACGTAGCCCCCCCCCCCCCCCACCCACCCACCCATCCACACCACCAACAAGAAGTGATTTGATGAGATAGTCACCTGCAATCTGGAGAGCGGGACCTGGACTTGCACCTGTCCTTATCTCTTTGGTTCCGATCACGTAGCCCCCCACCCACCCACCCATCCACACCACCAACAAGAAGTGATTTGATGAGATAGTTACCAGCAATCTGGAGAGCGGGACCTGGACTTGCACCTGTCCTTATCTCTTTGGTTCCGATCACGTAGCCCCCCCCCCCACACACACACACCCACACACACACCCACCAACAACAAACAGTGCTGTGCTGAGATAGTTACCTGCAATCTGGAGAGCGGGACCTGGACTTGCACCTGTCCTTATCTCTTTGGTTCCAATCACGTAGCCCCCCACCCACCCACCCATCCACACCACCAACAACAAAAAGTGATTTGATGAGATAGTTACCTGCGATCTTGAGAGACAGACATGGACTTGCGCTTGTCCTTGTCCCTACCATTCCAATCACGTAGCCCCCCCCCCCCTCACCCACCCACAACAATAAAAAACGATTTTTGGATATGGTTACCTGCGATCTCGGGAGCGAGACCTTGACTTGCGCCTGTCCTTGTCTCTCCCGGACCTATCACGCTCACGATCACGCCTGTCTCGACTTCTGTGTTTGTCTCGACTCCTGTTCTTGTCGTCTGCCTCTCCTATGTCTAGCCTAGGGGAGGCGTCCCTAGGTGGCTTGTCCCCAGGGGTGGGTAGAGGAGGAGGGGGTGGCAGTGGGCCCGCGGGGTCAGCTGGGTGGGGTAGGGCGGTGGCATCTTCAACAGGGGCTATAGGGGAGAAAGGGAGAGAGTTAGGTGGGATGATGTAGTTGGGCGAGAGTGAGGTGGGGGAGGGTGAGGTGGGAGAGAGTGAGGTGGGAATGATGTAGTTGGGAGAGAGTGAGTTGGGAGAGAGTGAGTTGGGAGAGAGTGAGTTGGAAGAGAGTAAGGTGGGAGAGAGTGAGGTGGGACAGAGTGAGGTGGGAGAGAGTGAGGTGGGAGAGAGTCAGGTGGGAATGATGTAGCTGGGAGAGAGTGAGGTGGGAGAGAGTCAGGTGGGAATGATGTAGCTGGGAGAGAGTGAGGTGGGAGAGAGTGAGGTGGGAGAGAGTGAGGTGGGAGAGAGTGAGGTGGGAGAGAGTGAGGTGGGAATGATGTAGCTGGGAGAGAGTGAGGTGGGAGAGAGTCAGGTGGGAGCGAGTCAGGTGGGAATGATGTAGCTGGGAGAGAGTGAGGTGGGAGAGAGTGAGGTGGGAGAGAGTGAGGTGGGAATGATGTAGCTGGGAGAGAGTGAGGTGGGAGAGGGTCAGGTGGGAATGATATAGTTGGGAGAGAGAGAGGTGGGAGAGAGTGAGGTGGGAGAGAGTCACACCTTGCATCACAGATTATTCACACCATGCAAAACAGATATCCCAACTTGCTGCTGCCAACTAGCACCCCATGTAAAATGGCAGATTGCAATATAAGATATAAATAAAATAAAAAACACAAATTAAGAATTAAAATGGCAGATTGTATCTCATGATCAAAAATAAAAAATTAATGAAAGACATTAATTAAATAATTGCATGCATTAATTGTATTAATTACATTGACCCTGCTAAGCATCTGCTAAGCCTGCAGTTTCTGTTGCTGGATCTGCTGCTGACTACAGTTACACTCTTTTTGCTGCTGGATCTGCAGCTGACTACACTTACACTCTTTCTGCTTCTGGATCTGCTGCTGACTACACTTAAACTCTTTCTGCTGCTGCATCTGCTGCGAACTACACCCCACGCGCTCAACCCTATGCCCTACACCACCCTGTCCAGACCACTACCCATGGGGAGCCAGCCCTCGCCACACCCCCAACGCCACATACCACACCAGACCCCCCCAACCCACCCACCCCACACACAAAATCCCCACAACCACCACCATCTAGAAGTGCCATTGTTACAGCACAAAGTACATCACATATCACTACTCTGGGGTACCTGCTGCCGGTTCAGCATCAGCTTCTCCTGGTGGTTCCGCTGCTGGTTCTGTTGCTGGTTCTGTTGCTGGTTCTGTTGCTGGCTCTGCTGCTAGCTCTGCCGTGGGTTCTGTTGCTGGCTCTGCTGCTGGTTCCACTGATGGTTCTGTTGCTGGCTCTGCTGCTAGCTCTGCCGCAGGTTCCGTTGCTGGCTCTGTAGCTGGCTCTGTGGCTGCTTCTGCTGCTAGCTCTGCCTCAGGTTCCGGCGCGGGCTCTGCTGCTGGTTCGGCTGCTGGCTCTGCCACTGGTTCCACTGCTGCTTCAGCTGCTGACTCTGCTGATGGCTCTGTTGCTGGCTCTGTAGCTGGCTCTGCTGCCGCTTCAGGTGGGGCTGGCGCATCAGCTGCCTCTGCGGGAGGCTTATCATCTATATCCATGGGGTCGGGTTTGACATCTGGGGGTGGTGCTGCAGCAGCTAGTGCTTCTTCTTCTGCACGTGCCTTGTTCTCATCTGTGCGCCGCGTTCTCGTCTGCGCGCACGGCAGTTACAGTGATTGACATGATTGAGACATTGAGTGATCGACATGATCGGGTGATTGAGACATAGGATGCAGTGGACTGAAGGGATGGTGGTGGTGGTGAAGGTGGTAGTGGAGGTTGTGGTGGTGGTGGTGGTGATGGAGCTGCAGCAGCTGGTGTCTCTTCTTCCGCACTCATCTGAACGCACAGCATATACAGTGGTTCAATTGATTGAGTGATTAAGACGCAGGAAGCAGGGGACTGAAGGGATAGAGGTGGCGGTGGCGGTGGTGGTGATGGAGCTGGTGTTTCTTGCATTGTGAGGTGGGTTGAGGAGGGGGCAGGTGGGCCGGATGTGCTGGCTGTGCCATGGTAACTAATTGCAAAGGTAAAGACAGGTGAAAATGAGATCACAGGGTAATCAGAACATGCACCAAATGCATGCAGAGGGGCCAGAAACTCGAGTCCCTATCGGCACCAGCCCACTTTGTAAACCTCGGATGACAGATCGCCAGTGCAACGATTCTTGCTGCCAACTTGAATCCCCCGGGAGCGAACTCGCATCCAGCCAAGGAGCGCTCGGCCTACAAAAAGCTCATCTACCCGCCTTGACTGGCTAGCATCAAGCTCGACCGATTGCACCGTTACCAACGTTGGGAAAGCTCGACCGCTGCTAGCAGAAGATTGCGAATATCGGCGAGAAAGAAATTGAACATCGCATGTATAGGGGGGAAATCCGAGATTTAGGAGTTCCGGCTATTCGACAAAGCGTGCAGATCTGAATCTCCAAACCAACACAAGCACTCTGGGCGCACCTTCATGCTAGCCCGACTGAAGAAGGTATTGGTATCCTAGGCGTTTCCTTTCAGAATTTGTGCGTGGCTGCGATGTAATGGGTACAGCTGCTGTAGCTGTGAAGTAGCTTTCTACTACGAAGGCCATATATGTTCAGGAAGGCGAAGGTAGGCCTGAGGGCCCGGCCTGAGGGGGCTGTGGCCGAAGTTATTTTCCTGGACGGTACCCGACGGTACCTCAGGAGTACAATTGGTTAAGGCGGGTCGTAGTAGGAGAGCTACGATGGGGCGTTCGAGGCGACGACGGGTGGTGACTACGTAGTGGGCTTGTTGGACAGCATGAACATGGAGGGAGTGATGAAGAGGAGGAAGCGAGGAGGCGGGGTACGATGAGGAATAAAAGAGTGGTGGAGGGAGTCATGACTCATGAGCGTAACCGAGTTCATGTAGGTGGATAATGGATGGTGGACGCACGCAAATTGTCCTACTCTAGTGCCTAGCGGTTAGTGCCAAGCCTCTTACTTCCACTCCGGCCTACATGTTGCTGAGGAGGCTCCTCCTCGCGCTTTCATGCGGCTTTCGTTCATTCCTTCTGTTCGGCCACTGCAATGGTTACACTGCGCTTTCTCTTCTATTAGTTATTCTTTAAATAGCGGTTAGGAAACCGAATACCGCAGTCGTGAATATATTTTTACACCCAACGCAAGCTAACTGTCCTAGCCTCGAAATATCGGTATCGACGCCGCACACTCGAATTTCATTGATCGCCCTAGGCGTTAGTTCGAGATCGCCAACTATCTGCCCTTCATGTCGGGGACTGAAGTGTGTTGGGTCCGAATATTTGGCTGAAGTGTGTAGTGTAAAGTACTCTGTGTGCTGCTGGAGAGTGTAGTATACAACTTTTGGACAAGAAGACAGCAGCTAGAGTTGCAAGCCACAGGAAGATACTCTGAATCCAGGTAGAGTGACCAGGGTGCTGGCATAAGCTGGTGTGTGGTAGCCCAAGCTTTGCACCATGCGGATCTGCACACATGCATGTGCCCCATGCAATTTCCATCCGTTCACTGTGCACGTCCACACAAACAGACACGCAGTACCACACAAGCCCCATCATTGTACCAGGCACATCCACACACATGCACAGTCCCAAACAATTCCCAAATTTGGACCAGGCACATCCACTCCCTATTTCCCAACTGCTATTTCCCAACCTTTATTTATCAATCTCTATTTCCCAACTGCTATTACTCCCTCTTCTGCAGGAGGGCGGTCGTTGAATTAATTGACGACAATAGGACCTAGGCCGGGAACTAGTGTATGCAGGATTTCAGGTATGGAGGTGGTGGTTGGGGTGGGGGGGTGGATGGAGCGTATGGGGGAGTGTTGGGTGGATACAAAATTGTGTACACCCTAAACCCTCAACCCGAGCACTATGATAGAAATCTTCAAAACACACCAGTGACCAGAATCAATGCTTTCAGCATCCTGCCAATATGGATTGAGTTTTAGATTAGTGGTTGTTCCCAGTGCAAGCAAACAGGCTGGCCCCCTCAACCTCACGCCTTGTAATAAGGAGTACATTTTTTTTTGTAGTTGTGGATGCCTGGAATGTTGTTGTTAAGGTTTTGACATTTCCACCGCACTGCAGGGGTATTACCTGGGCCAAAGATCGGGCGGAATGTTGAATGTTGTTGAGGTTTTGACATTTCAACCGCACTGCAGGGGTATTACCCGGGTCAAAGATCGGGCGGAATGGCGTGTTAGCATTGTGCACCTCAATATACAGACCCAAACATACCTTGGCCGCTACACTGATGAAGTAGAGGCCGCCCTAGCATATGATGCTGCCGCCTTTGCTCTAGGGTAAGTCCCTCCCCCCTCTCGCCCCCACAGCTTTTCTTTTCAGCTACGAGCAGCAGCCTCTAGGCAGCTGCCCTGACTGGCTATTCAGCCAAATCTAAGGCAACCTAGTGCACTTTGAAGCTGATACAATCAGCTGTCCAGAACAGCTGAAATCTTGGTGCTTAGCAAGGTGGCTGGCTCAGGGAGCTGCCCAGAAGCTGCTGCTGGTAGCTGAAAAGAAAAGCTATGCTCTCCCCCCTCCTTGTCGAACTCCCTCACCCCGCTCTCTATCTCTCCTCCTTGTTCCAAATTGTTCTAGGATAAATCCCTTCCCCAATCCCCCATCTTTCCCCCCTCCTCGTCCTACAATGAAGTCCCTACCAACTTATAGTATCGCCATGTACTCGATTCAAATGGATAAGAAGATATTTATTGTTACTGCCACTGCCAAAGACGGCGAGCAGCCTCAAGGCTGAACCCATTCAAAAATACCTGCTTCAACTTCAAATCAAATTAAATGCAAATTAAAAAACAAAAAGTGCAACTTCAAATCAAATTAAATTCAAATAATATTTTGCGTGGAGATTCCTCTGGATTGTTTTGTTGAGGTGGTCAACAGAGTCTTTCCTCCCATCATTTATGTTTACGCCTATCAAGTTACCAATTCAATGCAAGCTACCTTTGAGCATCCATGGTTGTTTACAATTTGTTTGTTTCTAGTTCATAGAGTGTTTTAATAATCAGCCCTTCCTGGTGATTTACCAGGTTGGGCAGGCTCATTAAGCCTATCTGAACACCCCTGAGCATACATTCCACACACACACAGACACACACAGACACACAGGCACATATACACACATACATATATACACATACGCACATGCACACATACACACATACATACATATATACACACACACACACATTCCGCATCCAGGAAAACAGATGGTCTTAATTTCCCAGAGATGGTGTCAGAGGCCAAGATCTCTGATGCGCTGCTCCTCAAGCTGTTCAAGACCACTGACAGGGACAAGGTTGGGAGATCGTTGAGCAGCATCAAAAAGAGAGAATAGCAGTGCAATGAAGATCCGCATCCGCATCCGCCCAAGCGTGCTAGCAACAAGCATCTCGATAGTCCTCAACCGCTCAATTGGTCAAGTCCCCAGCTGGCCTGTGGCCCTGCAGCAAATGATCGGCTGCAGTGGCGACATTGCAACGTTCGTTATGTTTGTCAAGATCTTGCTGGAGGAATAGAGAATGGCAGTGCAATGAGCAAGAGTGGAAGGCCCTCCTCAAGATAAATTATAATCCAATGCCTCAGGTGGGAGACAAGGGGAGCTATGGCTTGGATTGGGGTTTTATTTGGGGGGGGGGATGGGAAGGCGGGGCCAAGAAGCCCGCCGTGGGGGGGGGGGGGGGGGGGGGGGGCTTCTTGTTTTGGCTATGCATAGCAGCTTCTAGAACTATACGTCTTGAGAAGAAAGTTAATTCGCCACATCTGCTATATGCATACCAGAGTATAACACATCATGTTTGACTTGTGACTAACGCCCTGACAAACATATCGTTGATATGGCTAGGAGAAGAAGCACCCCCCCAGCCCCAGCCCCTCCTCTCCACCCGCCTGTTTAGAGGGACTAGGGGCTAGCAATGCGTGTGAATTTCACTCATTGGCATCAACTCCCTGCCAGTAGTGCCCCAAGGCTACTGTAGTACAGCATGGCTACGGATAAGAGTGATTTCACAACAGTGTGGCCAAACCCAATGCCACAGGTTCTAGATGGTGACAGGAGAGTACAAGTGGATGCTCAGAACCATGGCTACACATTTGTGCATAACATTTTAGGCCGCAATGGTAAAAATCCCATGAGGCCATATCTAGGTTATGTCCATCTCAAAGCTAAGGAGCAAGCTGGGCTACCAGAGAGTCTCCGGGCTGGTGCTTCTAAGGATAAAAGGCAGGTAAGTAGGTAACATGCTGTAACACGCCCAGACCGGTCTAGGCGATATGCACGCCCAAAACAGTGTGGAGTTGGGGGTGGTGTGTGTGTGGGGGGGGGGGGGGGGAGGTTGGTGGCGGGGGGGTAAGTTTCAGGCAGGTGGGGCTCCCAACCTGTGCGGGGAACTAGTGTATACTGGTATGGAGGTGGTGTGTGCGTATGGTGGAGAGGGTGAAGGGTTTGATGGAGTGAATGGGGGAGCGTTGGGTGGAAACAAAACTGTGTGCAGCTTACACCCTGTACCTTGAACCTTAGCATGATGGTAGCAATCTCCAAAACACTCAAATGACCAGAATCAATGTTTTCATAATCCTTTGGAGATGGATTGAGTTGCAGGGTACTACTTCTTGCCAAATTGGCCAGCGCTTAAAGCGCACAAACGTCAAATTGGTCAGCGCTTTTTAGTGCAAACAGCACAAAAACTGCGCGCTGGGCCCACATGGGGTTGAAAAAACTGCGCGAAATGCGCAGAGGGGCTCAAAAAGGTAGCACGGCACCGCGCTGCCGTATTCGCTTAGTAGTACCCTGCAGGGTAATTCAAAGCGCGCGCTTTTGCGCTTTTAAGCGCTGACTTTTTGACCCCCTCTGCGCTTTAAGCGCAGTTTTTTGCAACCCCCTGTGGGCGCAGCAAGCAATTTTTGCGCTTTTTGCACTACAAAGCGCAGTCTTTTTGTTTTCAAGTGCGCTAAAGCGCTGGCCAATTTGGCCATTTGAAGTACCCTGGTACCCTGTTGACTTGTGGATGCCTTGAAGGTTGTTGTGATTTCGACAGTTCAACCACACTGCGGGGGTATTTGAACTTGAACTTGGTTACGTAGCTACAGCCAGCAATTTGGCTGCTCGCCGTCTTAAGCAGTAAAAACAATTATTAGCAGGAAAATTTAATCGCGAACAAATCTCTGTTCTCATTTTTCATTTTCCATTTTCCCTCCTCTTCTTCTGAACGATAAAAAGTGTACAAACACTGCAGGTGTATTGCCCCCCAGTCAAAGCTCATGGGAGATGGACTGGTGGCATTGTGCGCCTCAATAAAAGGACTTCGACACACATTGGTGTCAGGCGTCTACCCCTATTTTTAGTTGTGAAAGGTATTTCAGCCCAGGAGTTGGGTCTCCTGGTCTCCCGTTACCAACCAGTGACACCGAGGACTCAGTTTGAATGGCGCTATCACTCCTACACAAGAGTAGGCGAACTGATGAAGTAGAGGCCGCCCGAGTACATGATGACGCCCGCCATTGCTGTAGGTTAATTCTCTCCCATCCTTCATTGAACACCCTCCCCCCGCTCTCTCCCTCCTCCTTGCCCCCATTGCTCTAGGGTTACCCTCCCCGAAATCCCCCATCTTTTCCACCCTCCTCGCCCAACATGGAGGATGCCCAGGCAGTAATACGTAGGGAAAAGGGTCCATTTGCATCAGCTGGTCGAGGTTTTTCTGACTGGAGGCTGATGCATTAGATGTACCAGTCCTATCCAGTAAGTTTAAATGATTTGCTTACCAAGCTGTCAATGTGTGTTTTTCGGACATCATTAAGTAATGATTGGTGGCCTGTACACCGTGATTTTGGACCCATCGTGACTACCTAAAGATGACAGGTAGATGGGCTTTGCTTTGATTGTTTGGGTGCGGAGTTTTTCATCCGCGTGAAAGAGAGCTTGTTTCATAACAGGCAAACGGTTAGGGTCGATGAGGGCCAATCGTGGACGTAGGTACGACAACGAACCGATGGTGGGTCTTTCCCCGCAGATCTTACCTACAGCCTGTAGCATCTGCACTTTCTCGATGGCCGCATCATCCAGTATGGCGATGAAACGGCGTTGTCTAAGAGCCGCTGTGGCGAGTTTGGGTATTCATTCGCCATCGTCAGATCTGAGAATTCAAACTGAAAAGGCGTCAGCTGCGTCTGTTGCGAGCACAAGCCACGAATATTTTGGTAAGGGAAGAATGCTTGAATGCTCTTCAGGGTTGTTCAGGGCGCTGCGTCCTGCGTCGCAGACGCAACGTCGATGGGTCCGTTACGTCCTGAGAAGCAACTTGAGGAGGGTCCGTTGCGTCGCAGGACGCAGCTTCAGTGGGTTGGTTGGGTCGCAGGACGCAGGCTGTGGGTCGGTTATGGGTCGGTTGCGGGTCGGTTGCGTCTCAGGACGCAGGCTGTAAAATTGGTTGCGTCTCGGAACGCAGAGCTGGGGGTCCTCCTGAACAAGCCTGATGCTGTTGCCACTGCCCAAGATGGCGATCAGCATTCCCTGAATCCATGGCGATGAAACAACGGAGCCCAGGGCCTGTGTGTCCTGCGAGATTTGGGATTCAGTCGGAACCGCCATGTCCAAGAAAGTGTTTTAAAATGTACTAGTAACCCAGGCGGTAACCGCTTAAATATGGTCTTGCACTGTCTGGAGTTATATGTGGTCTGAAATTGAATAAGCTCGCTGTCTTGAGTACATATGGGATGCGATCCCATGATTGGGTTTAAAAGTTATCAGTTCATGCTGGGGGGGGGGGGGGGGGGGGGGCAAAAAGTGAAAGAGTGAAAGACCCCATCCCCCCAAAGTGCTCAGACATCCCTTGGCAGACCACCACATATCCCGCTCCGGAACCCACTTTATAGCCATTATTTCAGCCACCACTTAGTCTTAATTTGTACACTTAGGCTCATTTGCAGGTTTGTAAAGGCCCTTCCATTGGCGTTGGTCTCATAACCATTTTGAATGTTTGAACATGGAAAATCATCATCATCAAAGTTACATTGCTTGGTGGGGATTGGGGGCTTGGGGGTTAGGACCCCTTGGCCCCTAATCTGACCATCCTCAAAAGTGGGGTGTCTTCAAGCATTTTGTAATGTGTGTATCAGGTGAGGGTAATTCAAAGCGCGCGCTTTTGCGCTTTTGAGCGCTGACTTTTTGACCCCCTTTGCGCTTTAAGCGCAGTTTTTTGCAACTCCCTGTGGGCGCTGCAAGCAATTTTTGCGCTTTTTGCACTACAAAGCGCAGTTTTTTTGTATTCAACTGCGCTAAAGCGCTGGCCAATTTGGCCATTTGAAGTACCCTGGTGTGTATCAGGGTACTACTTCTTGCCGAATTGGCCAGCGCTTTAAGCGCACCAGCGTCAAATTGGTCAGAGCTTTGTAGTGAAAAAAACGCAAAAACTGCGCGGTGCACCTACAGGGGGTTATTTATAATGTGTGTATGTAATAGTCTTCAGGTAGCCAAATACCGTAGGCGCATGATATGTTGGCGGAAAATAGAGATGGCAGAAGGCACCCAAAAGGGGCTAAAACCATGGCGGATTTTAAGTTTGGCGGATGTTGCAGATTTGGGGTGCTCCATAAATTGGCTCAGGTTACCAATGGCGTAATCCTTTTTTACATTTTTCCAATTCAAACCAGATTCAAGTGTGACTAAAATGAGTTATTCTGGGGAATAGCAGGAGAATAAAAAATAGTCTTGAGGTAGTCAAATAGGTTTAAGGGACCAGCCTAACCTCGATACAAAAAATGCGTAGGGCGACCTCGAGCACGACAAGTAAAATAAAAATCATCACCAGGGTACTACATTTTGTCAAATTGGTCAGTGCTAAAAGCGCACAAACGTCAAATCGGTTAGCGCTTTGTAGTGCAATACGCGCAAAAATTGCGCGCTGCGCCCACAGGGAGTTGAAAAAACTGCGCAAAACGCGCAGTGGGGCTCAAAAAGCGTGCGAGAAATTGCGCTGGTGTGCGCGCTTTGTAGTACCCTGGTGCCCACCATTAAAACCTGGGGAGTCTTCAATCATCACTAGTATGTGTATGTTACGGTCTAAGAATAGCAAAATAGGCTAAAGGGACCAGGCCAACTTCGATAAGAAAATTGCATAGCACAACCTCAGCAAGGAAAATAAAATGTGAACATGTGTACGGTATGCAACCCACGGTGTAACCTCCATGCATAACACTATGGCTATGAGGCTGACTTGACTGTCTGAAGGGCACAATGAAGTCCTTTGCAACACGTGGTCTTATATTATTATAAAGGGTCATCATCGACCTGCATACCCCAGAACAATGCCGGCTCGTCTACTAGGGATGCCTCAGCCTGCACTTGATCTCACTCCCCTTGCACTCGCTGCTCACGCACTTTGCACACTGTTTTTCTTTTCGGCTACAAGCAGCAGCTTCCATTCTAGGCAGCTCCCCTGGCAGGCCGATCAGCCAGACATAAAGCAACCTAGTTCACCTTGAAGCTGACGTAATCAGCTTTCTAGCGCTGCTGAATGTTCGAGTCTCGATCCAATGGCTGGCTCAGGGAGCTGTGTAGAACCTGCTGCTAGTAGGCGAAAAGAAAAACAGTGACTTTGCCCCCCCCCCCCCCCCCCCCCCCCCCTCCCTACTTGGCTGAAGCGAGCCAGCCACTGGGCTACATCGAACTACTTGAGCAGTCTATAACTCGATTCCCAAGTGGTGTACGGGTTAGAATGGTCACCACAAGTGGAGGAGTCCTCGGTTCGAATCTGCACCGAGTCATGTGCACTAGATTTCCCTGGTTTATGTGGTTCTCCCACGGGGGGTCATTGTTCGCTGCAATGTGCAGACCAGGGCACTACTTTTGGTCGAATTGGTCAGCGCTTAAAGTGCACCAACGTCAAATTGGTCTGCGCTTTTTAGCGCAAAAAGCGCAAAGACTGCGCGCTGCGCCCACAGGTAGTTAAAAAATCTGCGCGAAACGCGCAGTGGGGCTCAAAAAGCGTGCGCGCACTTTGTAGTACCCTGGTGCAGACGGTTAGATGCCAAACCTGGCGTGTAGAACGCCTTGTATCAATTCTTCTCCTAGAATGGCTGATTGTATCAGCTTCAAGATACACTAGGTTGCGGCAGGGAAGGTTGAATAGCTAGTCAGGGGAGTGCCCCGACCCCCCCAGACATGAGCACTGGGCGATCCACCCGGTAGGGAAAAGCTGGTCCCCACTTAGCTGCAATGTACTTCTTTTTCTATACCACCTAAACCCTAAACTTCGTCCTTAAAACCACCTTTACCCTAAATCCTAAACACAAAACATAAACCACCTAAAACCAAGTGCTGACCAGCTAAGTGCTGACCAGCTTCCCCCTACTGCTCCACCCGCACACACACGTGCAGTCCTGAAGTCGTTTGGGGAGGAGGAGGAGGAGGAGGAGGAGGAGGAGGAGGAGGAGGAGGAGGAGGAGGAGGAGGAGGAGGAGCTAGCTGTCCTGAAGTCGTTTGAGGAGGAGGAGGAGCTAGCTGTCCTGGAGTCGTTTGAGGAGGAGGAGGAGCTAGCTGTCCTGGAGTTGTTTGAGGAGGAGGAGGAGGAGGAGGAGGAGGAGGAGGAAGAAGAGGAGCTAGCTGTCCTGGAGTCGTTTGAGGAGGAGGAGGAGCTAGCTGTCCTGGAGTTGTTTGAGGAGGAGGAGGAGGAGGAGGAGGAGGAGAGGAGGAGGAGGAGGAGGAGGAGGAGGAAGAGGAGCTAGCTGTCCTGGAGTCGTTTGAGGAGGAGGAGGAGCTAGCTGTCCTGGAGTTGTTTGAGGAGGAGGAGGAGGAAGAGGAGCTGGCTGTCCTGGAGTTGTTTGAGGAGGAGGAGGAGCTAGCTGCGTCTCATGAGCTACAATCTATGTCTTCTTAAACAAAATATATGATTGCAACCTAATGGACCCTTCAATGTCTGTTGCGCGTTTGAGTCGTGAAACGTAACGTTTTGGATAACCCTGCTTCCAACCAACCAATGACCAGACGACTGTTTATTGATTGCCTACACTGATTCAGAAAATAAAGGTGTCGAGATGTAGTGGGCAGATCTCTTGAAGTCCTTTGCTTTCCCCGCCTATATTCAATTGCAAATATATAAGTGAAGTCCTTTGCTTTCCCCGCCTTCCTATATAACTGAAGTCAATTGCTTTCCACGCCTATATATAACTGAAAAAATTCCCGCCCATATATATGACTGCAAATTCTCCGCCTTACTGAATCCTTGGTGGGCGCTGCTTTGTGTACGGGGTCCCACTTCCTGGGGTGAAAAACTAGGGCAGTTAGCTTGGCACCAAACTGGCCAGGCCTGGGGCGCAGCTTTGTGCCCGGGGTCCCACTTCCTGGGGTGAAAAACAAGGGCAGTTGGCGTGGCACCACACTGGCCAGGCCTGGGGCTCTGCTATGTGTACGGGGTCCCACTTCCTGGGGTGAACTACAAGGGCGATTGGCTTGGCACCAAACTGGCCAGGCCTGGGGCGCTGCTATGTATACGGGGTCCCACTTCCTGGGGTGAAAATCAAGGGCAGTTGGCTTGGCACCAAACTGGCCAGGCCTTGGTCGCTGCTGTATGTGTGGGGTCCAACTTCCTGGGGTGAACAACAAGGGCAGTTGGCTATGCACCAAACTGACCAGGCCTGGGGCGCTGTTTTTTGTGCGGGGTCCCACTTTCTGAGGTGATAAGGGCAGTTGGCTTGGCACCAAACTGGCCAGGCCTGGGGCGCTGCTTTGTGTTCGGGGTCCCACTTCCTGGGGTGAACAACAAGGGCAATTGGCTTGGCACCAAACTGACCAGGCCTGGGGCGCTGCTTTGTGTTCGGGGTCCCACTTCCTGAGGTGAACTACAAGGGCGATTGGCTATGCACCAAACTGACCAGGCCTTGGTCGCTGCTGTGTGTGTGAGGTCCCACTTCCTGAGGTGAACAATAAGGCGATTGGATATGCACCAAACTGACCAGGCCTGGGGCGCTGCTTTTTGTGCGGGGTCCCACTACCTGGGTTGAAAAACAAGGGCGATTGGCTTAGCACCAAACTGACCAGGCCTGGGTCGCTGCTTTGTGTGCGGGGTCCCACTTTCTGAGTTGAAAAACAAGGTCAGTTGGCTTGGCACCAAACTGACCAGGACTGGGGCGCTGCTTTGTGTGCGGGGTCTCACTTTCTGAGTTGAAAAACAAGGTCAGTTGGCTTGGCACCAAACTGGCCAGGACTGAGGCGCTGCTTTGCGTCCGGGGTCCCACTAACTGGGTTGAAAAACCAGGGCAGTTGGCGTGGCACCAACCTGGCCAGGCCTGGGGCGCTGCTTTGTGTACGGGGTACCACTAACTGGGTTGAAAAACAAGGGCAGTTGGCGTGGCACCAAACTGGCCAGGCTTGGGGCGCTGCTTTATATATGGGGTCCCACTTCCTGGGGTGACGAGTCCTAAGCGACACGGACAAACGCTTTAGCAGTAACGGGCAGGGCAGGGGGCGAATAGTTAAGAAACCTGATCTGCAGACGGCGAGAAAGGGCAAGAGAGCGAGGACGGAGGCTGGGAGTTTCAAAAGTAGTGGAGTAAGTAGCTACTCGTAGCAGACGGGGTCCCACTTCCTGGGGTGAAAATCGTTTCAATACATGAAAAAGCTTCCCATCCATCCACATTGGGCTACAGGCTGCAGAATAAACAATCTCCCTGCATTGTTTGTGTAATTGGCTACATGCACCAGCCCTTTTGCATAGAAGGTGGGAACAATCAGTGGTGGCGCAAGGGTGAAACAGCGACTTGCGAGGGAGTCATTCACTGCTTCTCCACTGTGCCTAAGCTGGCTCCACAGTCTCGGAGAGCCTTCGAACATTCTGTATGCCCCTCAGAAGTAGCCCAATGCAAGGGAGTTTTTCCCTGCTTGTCCTCAGCTTCTACCATGGCTCCACTGTCCACAAGAGCCTTCACACACTTTGCGTGTCCCACTGAAGCAGCGCAATTCAATGGAGTAAATCCCCGCGTGTCCTCAGCTTCTACCATGGCTCCACTGTCCACGAGAGTCTTCACACACATTACCTGTCCCTGATCAGCAGCCCAATGCAAGGGAGTCCTTCCCTGCTTGTCGGCAGCCTCTACCATGGCTCCACTGTCCACTAGAATCCTCGCACAGTCTGCGTGTTTCATATAAGCAGCCTCATGCAAGTGAGTCTTTCCATCCTCGTCCTCAGCTTCTACCATGGCTCCACTGTCCACTAAAGCTTTCACACACTTAGAGTGTCCCCCTAAAGCAGCGTAATGCAAGGGAGTCCATCCCTGCATGTCCGCAGCTTCTACCGTGGCTCAACTGTCCACTAGAGTCCTCGCACATTCTGCGTGTCCCTGATAAGCAGCCCAATGCAAGGGAGTCATTCCCTGCTTGTCCTCAGCTTCTAACACGGCTCCACTGTCCACAAGAGCCTTTACACATCTTGCGTGGCCCTGATCAATAGCCAACAGCAAGGGAGTCTTTCCAAGCACATTCTTTGCATCTACTATGGCTCCACTGTCCATGAGAGCCTTCGCACATTCTGCGTGTCCCTGAAAAGCAGCCCAATGCAAGGGAGTAATTCCCTGCTTGTCCACAGCTTCCACCATGGCTCCACTGTCTACGAGAGCCATAACACACTCTACCTGTCCCTGATAAGCAGCCAAATGCAAGGGAGTCTTTCCCTGCTTGTCCTCAGCTTCTACCATGGCTCCACTGGTCACGAGAGCCTTCACACATCTTGCGTGGCCCTGATCAATAGCCAACAGCAAGGGAGTCTTTCCCAGCACATTCTTTGCATCTAATATGGCTCCACTGTCCATGAGGGCCTTCGCACATTCTGCGTGTCCCTGAAAATCAGCCCAATGCAAGGGAGTTTGTCCCTGCTTGTCCTCAGCTTCTACCATGGCTCCACTGTCCACAAGAGCCTTTACACATCCTGTGTGGCCCTGATCAATAGCCAACAGCAAGGGAGTCTGTCCCATTTCATCCTTTGCATCTACAATGGCTCCACTGTCTAGGAGAGCCTTCACACATTCTGTGTGTCCCAGATCAATGGCAGACAGCAAGGGAGTCTGTCCCAGCCCATTCTTTGCATCTACTATGGCTCCACTGTCTAGGAGAGCCTTCACACAAGCTAGGTGTCCTCTGTGGGCAGCCAGGTGCAGGGGAGCTTCTTGTTTGTGGTCTTGAGCATTGACGTTGGCTCCACCAACTAGGAGAGCCTCCAAACATGCTGCATGTCCCTCTTGAGCAGCAACATGCAAAGGTGTCCTTCCATCTTTGGTCTGAACATCCACCTTGGCATTCATGACCAGGAGAGCATTCACACACTCTGGGTGACCCGCCCTTACAGCCAGATGCAGGGGTGCCACTCCGTCTTTGTTCTGAACATCTGCCTTGCACATAAGAACATCTTCCATGCACATCTTCTTGAGGAGAGCTATCACAATCCGTGTGTGTCCCGCTTCTGCAGCCTGGTGCAAGGGAGTCAATCCACCTTTGGCTGGAACATCCACCTTGGCTCCCCTGTCCATGAGGGCCTGCACACAATCAACATTTCCCACGATTGCGGCCTGATGAAGGGAGGAGACTCCATCCACAGACTGAGCATCCACCTTTGCTCCCTTGTCCAGGAGAGCCACAACACAACGTACATCCTCACTGATGAGTGCAGACTGTTGCGGGGCATGCAAATGAGGGTTGCCTGTTGCCCACCATCCCCTGACAGCAACCTGATGCACACTTGGAATTGCGTCAGACATTGGCATCACTCTTGACTCAGCCTTGCTAAGAAGAGCCATCAAACAGGCTTCCGGAGTCCTCAACATAGGATCCACAGCGTAGTGCAAAGCAGTCCATGCGTCCTGCCCCTGAACATTCACCTTGGCCCCCTTGTTCAGGAGAGCAATGACACATTCTGGATGTTTATGTTGAGCAGCCACATGCAACGGCGCCAGTCCTCCCTTGCACTTCACATCTGTCTTGGCACCACTGTCCAGCAGAGCTATCAAGCTACCTGCAGATCTCAGGCTGGCTGCATGATGCAAGGGAGTGGATCCATCTTCTGCCTTAGCAGACACCTTGGCCCCATGGGTCAGGAGGGCAAGCACACAATCACGGTCAGCAGTATGGTGCAGTGCCGTGCGAAGCCATTTGTCTGCAGCACCCACCGAGCCCCCCTTATTCAGGACAGCCATCACACAATCTAGGCTTCCTGCGCTTGCAGCGTACAACAGGGGCGTCATTCCATCTTGGCTGCGGGCATCAACGTCCACTCCATCATGCTCCAGGAGTAAGCGCACACACTCCGCATGCCCCCTGCTTGCAGCGCAGTGCAAGGGAGTTAATCCCTCTCGGCAACGCATATCCACACCCGCTCCCATGGAAAGGAGTAGCTCCACACATTCAGTATGTCCATGGCTGGCACACTCATGCAAGGCTGTCATGCCACACAAACCCACTTCATTCACATCCGCACCCTTACTCAGGAGAAGGATCACGCAATTCATATGTCCCTCAGCTGCAGCCTGATGCAGGGGAGTAGATCCAGCTTCATCCACAGCACTCAATGCTGCCCCGCTATCCACCAGGGCCGACAGGCAGTCGGTCGCTCCTCTGCCTGCAGCCACGTGCAATGGGGTCCAGCCATAGCAACCCTGGGCGTCCACCTTGGCACCCTGGTCTAGGAGAGTAGTACAACACAGCACAGATCCCCGGATCACAGCCAGATGCAGAGGGGTCCACCCACAATTGGTTTGACTTTCTAACTGTGCACCCCCGCTCAACAGAGCGGGGTAGCAACAGACACGTCCACTGTCAACGGCCTCATGCAATGCAGTGTGCCCATCCATGGACTGAGTGTCCACCTTGGCCCCATGGTCCAAGAGAGCCAACACACAGGGCAAGTGACCCTGCCTAGCTGCATGGTGCAGGGGCGTTCTCCCAAACGCATCCTGTGCCTCTGCTGTCGCCCCCTTGGACAACAGGTCAGCCATGTGAGCAGCCTGCCCACCTGTGGCTGCCAGGTGCAGAGGAGTCATGCCCATGATGTCCTTGGCGTTCACTGACACACTGCTGCTGCAGGACAGCAGCACTGATACCACACTGTCGGAGGGCTTCAAGTGGGACAGAAAGGATGCACTGACAAAGCAAGGGCTCGGCCCATCAGGCCCTGCCGCCTCAAACAAAACCACACCCCGCTTGAGAGTGGCCTTGACATGATGCACAGGCACCCCCCAAGATGCAAAGTGCAGCAGTGTCCAACCCGCACAAATGGGTTTGGTAGCCACCACCTCAGGTTGAGCTTGTGTGTGACTCATCAGAATGTTGGGGGGAAAGTGAGCACCGGCATCGAGGAGGAGGAGGGCACACTCTACGTCACCTCTTTCCGTAGCTGACACCAGAGGGCTGTCCCCCATTGCATCCACCTCATCTGACATGGCTCCTGCTTCTAGGAGGGCGGCCACACAGCGACGCTGACCTGACACCACAGATTCATGCAAGGCTGATCTCCTAGCCCACACTGCCTTCAAGTTCACCATGTTGGCAGGGGCAGCAGGCCCAAGCACGCGGGCAACATGCTCAAGGATATCACTCAAGCACTCCAAGTGGCCCCCCTTAGCTGCAGCGTGAAGGGCTCGATGGTGATCTGAACAAGAATACGTCTCCTCCCTCCCTCTCCTTAACAGTGATTGCACACCCTCTAAGTCTCCTGCCTCACAAGCTTGGCACAGGCTATCAGGATGCAGGGGCCACTTGCACTCTTCCTCCGCCCTAGACTGTTTGCAAGAGGTGGGGGAGGGGGAGAGCTCGTTGGAGATGGTGAGCAAGGGGGGGAAGGCAGTGCCTAGGCACAGCTCTGACACATATGAGGCCAGCCGGGCCAGCGCTTCAAGCACCTCTTTGAACTGGCTGTTTTGTTTGAGGGGGACGATGGGGTCCAGCGGAATGCGGCACAGCGGGCAGGAAGGATCGCGGCTGTTGACAATGAGGGTGAAGCATTCCAAGCATCCATTGTGACCACAGGGTAGTGTCGTAGGGCCCCCACAGTGACCCAAGTCTTCAAGGCAGTAGGGGCAGGAAGGGCAGCTGAAGGAGGAGTCCTCCATTACAGGCTCTCAGGCCTGGGGCATGAGACAAGGCAGGGACGGGTCAGTGGCATGGGAAGGAACTCTAGTATAGGGCATTATTATAATTGTAAAATTATAGTATCACTGTGGCCAAAACTCAGGGCCCCCGTCGATAAAACAATTGTTTGGGCTTCAGTTCATCAGTGCTTTTCTTGGTTTTAGCCCCTCCTGATATCATGGTTGGGCATGCCCCTTTAGCCTAATTGGCCTTGGGCTGTAACAACATACAGGGCAAATAATAGCGGGGCTTGCATATTATTCATACCAATACCCACATACCCCCATCACATCTAGCATGAGCTCTTTGTCCTACTCTGTTCATCCTCTGTTCTCCGTTTGTTCATGCGGCGTTCATGCCGTATGTTCATACTTAATGCCCACTCCATGCATACAACATCCATACTATATGCATACACTATTCATACTCCAACCACACCCTGTTCATACTGCATTCTTACGCTGGCCATACTCTGTGCACACTTGGTTTATGCTCTGTTTGTATTCCTTCATACTTTGTTCACACTCCGTCAACACTGCATTCATACTGCACTCATGCCCCATTCACACTCAGTGCATACTCTGCTCCACCCTGATTTGCAGCAAATACCCCTACCTCCCATTCATGGTTGTGCACTGTTAGCACAGCGCCCATGTGTCTGCTGGCAACACCTATATGTTTTGGGGTGGGTTACACAACGGGTTACAACCCCTCACCCCCTACACATAACTACAATCCCCTAGCCCCCCTCCCTCCCCTACATCTCCTCTCTCCACCCCTCGCCCCTCCCTGCCCCCCCCACCCCACCCCACACCACACCACCCCACACACACCACCCCGCCGCCTCGCTCCCTGCACACGCAGACGCAGACCTTCATAACTTGAATTATAATTCGATCGCACTTACCTGTTGGGCGTGCCGCGTGCGAGTTGTTGAACTGGGCTCTCCGGGGTCCAATAGCACATCGAGCGGCGACTGGGTTCTCGAAGCAAGAGGAAGAGCGCAAAGAGACTAGACTGAGTTGTGAAGGGGTAAGAGCGCGCAGCGATGCGCAATGTCCATGACCGGCAAAATTAAATATATCCGAATAGGTGCACGGCAATTTGCTCAGTCGACGGCAGTACGGCACTGTCATGTCGTCCGTCGTTTCGGTCGGAAGTTCCCAGAACACTTCCTCCAAATTCCACCTCGTCCCCTGATTTCAAGCGCGAATGTAGCCTTAGAGATAAGCGAACGCGATGGCCTCAATTTGCGACGACATAGGTGAGCATGTTTCCCGGGAGAATTTGGTTTCCTGACCAAGCCGGTAGCGATAGGTTTGAGAAAGTCATTTTTCCGAAGTCAAATGAAAGCGTAGCCGTACTGCCGACAGACAGGGCTGATTGCCGAAAGGGAAGCGATCAATGATGATGAATGATGTGAAGTATAACTGCTTCGCGAAATACATCTGAGTCCTGGAGCCTTTGCGATTTTGTACCAAGTCTCGGAGTGTCGTTGGCTCGCTGCGCATGCGCATGCGCAGACCTTCATGCTGACTGGCGCTTTCGCTCTGTCGAGCTGGCACTTCACCCTCATGCCAGTTGAGTGGGTCTCTAGGTTTGGGCATTGGGGGTGTTACTCAACCATCGCTTCCCGGGCCGAAATCCGGTACTCGAAATTGCCGTGCTGGCGTCCCAAGAGGGCAACAAGTCCTATGGAGCGTCGCAAGCGACGCGGAAAATTGGCGGAGTGTGTTGGGAACGGAACAAAAGGTGGCAACGATGGAGCTGAACGAAGTGAGTTAGTTTCGCGACCGTTGGCTTACGTGTCAGGCTTCAAGCCTTTTTTGTTTTTCGGTCGGACGGACAAATGGGTTAACATGGGGGCTCCCGCCCCCTTGAAGAGGGGGCTCCGCCAAAAATAGCCAAAGCATGGTCTCCCGCTGCTAGGCATGGTTTTAGGGTGGTCAGGGTTTGAGTGGGGGTGGATTTTGAGGGGTTTAGTTTGTAGGGTTGTAGAGGTTCTAGGAGATTCAAAATAAGAAAAATGAAAAAGAAAAATGGAAAAAAGAAAACAGTCGATTGTTCGCATTTACAATTTCCTGGTAATACTTGTTTTTACTGGCAACGACGGCAAGCAGCCAAATTGCTGGCTGAAGCAACCAAGTTCAATTGTGGGGTTAGCCATAAATGCCCCACAGAGGAATTTGAGCAAAGCCCACACAATACCGTATCAGGGTACTTCAAATTGCCAAATTGGCCAGCGTTTTAGCGCACCCGAAAACCAAAAACTGCGCTTTGTAGTGCAAAAAGCGCAAAAAATTGCTTGCTGCGCCCACAGGGAGTTGCAAAAAACTGCGCTTAAAGCGCAGAGGGGGCTACAAAGTCAGCGCTCAAAAGCGCTAAAGCGCGCGCTTTGAATTACCCTGTTCCATATATCGCAAGCATGGGTATTCTGATTCATGAACACTATTAAATTGCTATATTGCGTGTACCCTGTGAAGAGGGCTTATATTGGGTCAACTATGGCATGTCTATGATAATGTGTCCTCTCCTCGTGTCTTTTAGGCTGGGTGTGACCTATCTTTTTATTTTCTCCTCCCGATACATGCTTATTTTTGGCAGAGCCCCCCTTCTGGGGGCGGAAGCCCCAGGGTCACCCCGTTGTCTGTGTGTTGGTTTGTGCGCCTGATGAGCCACAGAGACGAAGCCTGACACGTTAGCCAAACGTCTTGTAACTAATTGGATTCCGTCTGCTCAATTTCGTTGTCAACACTGTTCCCCAATTTTCTGCGGCGCTTGCGACGCTGCCTTGGACTTGTTATTGTATGCGTATGTTACAGTCCAGGGGTAGCCTACTAGGCTAAAGGGACTTGCCCATCCACAAATACTCAAGAAAACAAGATAATGAATGATAGATTACCGGGGGCGGGGGGGGGGGGGGGGGGGGGGGGGGGGGGGGCTAGTAATAAGCTACAAATATGATGTCCCCAACATGGAAGTTAAACACGTACATGTCTGCGCGTCGACACGCACACTTCAGAGGGGTGAGTGTGTGTTTCCACACACACTTCCACTGGGGTGTGCGTGTTTACACACACAATTGTGATAGATATGTTCAGATTTTGACTTGGACGTGCATGTTGCACTGACACCCCCGACCCCCCCCCCCACCCCCCCCCCCCCCCTCCCCCCCCCCCCCCCCCCGGGCTTTCGCACTCCACCATGCGCTCTGCCATGCAATGGCTACACAAAAAATCTTGAAATCAGGCTCGAGTAGCCCAAGTAGTTGCTCAACATGGCCTTAACAAATCTGAAATGAACAACACAGGTTGGTGGCCTACACGCCCTGAGTGCAGTGGGAGACGATCATGCTTTGAGCATTACCTGGCAAGCTAGCCATTACTCCTAAAATTGTTGTTGTTGCTGCTAAAGATGGGGAGCAGCCTCGAGGGTGGTGCCTTGTAGCCAAGTTCCAGTTAAACTAAGCAGTCGGGCGCTCCACCCCGGTAGGGGGTACACCGTGTAGGTGTTCAATGGCTTAAGAGGGAGGATCTGATTAGCTCCCCCCCCACCCCCCCCACCCACCCCTGGCACTTCAGTGGTGAGCAACCCAAGGGAATCGAGATCCTAATCCGATCACCCGTCACACACGTCATACCATACCGTTATAACATACCACCGGACAATGGACATAAGCACTCGGCGCTCCACCCGGTCGCGGGAAGCTGGTCAGCACTTAGCTGGGCAGTACTTCTTTTACTAAGTCACCTAAACCACCATAACCACTAACCCTAAATCCTAAACACTGAACATTAACCGCCTAAACCCAAGTGCTGACCAGCTTCCCCATACTGCCCCCCCCCCCCCCCCCCCCCCCCCCCCCCCCCTCCCCCCCCCCTACTGCTCCACCTTCACACACGCAAGTGCAGTCCTGAAGTCGTTTGAGGAGGAGGAGGAGCTAGCTGCGTCTCATGAACTACAATCTATGTCTCATTAGCCAAAATATATGTTTGCAGCCTAATGGACTCTCCAATGTCTGTTGTGCGTTTGAGACGGTAGACGTTGAGACTAGACGACTGTTTATTTATTGCCTACACTGATTCAGAAAAAAAGGTGCAGAGATGTAGTGGACAGACCTCTTGAAATCCTTTGCTTTCCCCATACTTTCAAAAACACCCCAATAACTGCAACTTCTCCGCCTTTCTTTCTGAATCCTTGGTGGGCGCTGCTTTGTGTGTACAAGGTCACACTTATTGGGGTGACAAACAAGGGCATATGGCCTGGCACCAAACTGGCCAGACCTGCGTCGCTGCGCTTTGTGTTGGGGTCCCACTTCCTGGGGTGAAAACAAGGGCAGTTGGCTTGGCACCAAACTGGCCAGGCCTGGGGCGCTGCATCCGTGTACAGGTCCCACTTTCTTGGGGTGGAAAACAAGGGCAGTTGGCTTGGCACCAAACTGGCCAGGCCTGGGTCACTGCTTTGTGTGCGGGGTCCCACTTCCTGGGGTGACAAGTCCTAAGCGTGTGACGCTAGCGACACAGAAAAACGCTTTAGCAGTAACCGGCAGGGCAGGGAGCGAATAGTTAAGAACCTGATCTGCAGACAGCGAGAAAGGGCAAGGAGTAGGTCGTTGGCGAGGAGGGAGGCTGGGAGTTTCGAAAGTAGTGGAGGAAGTAGCTACTCGTAGCAGACGGGGTCCCACTTTCTGGCGTGAAAATCGTTTCAATACACAACAAAGCTTCCCATCCATCCACATTGGGCTATAGGCGGTTGAGAAAACAATCTACCTGCACTGTTTTTGTCATTGGCTACATGTACCAGCTCTTTTGCGTAGTGGGTGGGAACAATCGGTGCTCGTGCAAGGGAGTCATTCACTGCTTCTCCACTGTGCCTAAGCTGGCTCCACAGTCTCGGAGAGCCTTCACACATTCCGTGTGCCCCTCTAAAGTAGCCCAATGCAAGGGGGTCTTCCCCTGCTTGTCCTCAGCTTCTACCATGGCTCCACTGTCCACGAGAGTCCTCGCACATTCTGCGTGTCCGTGAAAAGCAGCCCAATGCAAGGGAGTCATTCCCTGATCGTCCTCAGCTTCTACCATGGCTCCACTGCCCACTAGAGTCCTCGCACATTCTGCATGTCCATTTAAAGCAGCCCAATGCAAGGGAGTCTTTCCCTGCTTGTCCTCAGCTTCTACCATGGCTCCACTGTCCACGAGAGCCTTCACACACTTTGCGTGTCCCTCTAAAGCAGCGCAATGCAATGGAGTCAATCCCAGCTTGTCCTTAGCTTCTACCATGGCCCCACTGTCTACGAGAGCCTTCACACATTCTACCTGTCCCTGAGAAGCAGCGCAATGCAAGGGAGTCATTCCCTGCTCGTCCTCAGCTTCTACCATGGCTCCACTATCCACGAGAGCCTTCACAAATCTTGCGTGGCCCTGATCAATAGCCAACAGCAAGGGAGTCTTTCCCAGCACATTCTTTGCATCTACTATGGCTCCACGGTCCATGAGAGCCTTCGCACATTCTGCGTGTCCGTGAAAAGCAGCCCAATGCAAGGGAGTCATTCCCTGATCGTCCTCAGCTTCTACCATGGCTCCACTGCCCACGAGAGCCTTTACACACTTTACCTCTCCCTGAGAAGCAGCCAAATGCAAGGGAGTCTTTCCCTGCTTGTCCTCAGATTCTACCATGGCTCCACTGTCCACGAGAGTCCTCGCACATTCTGCATGTCCTGCTAAAGTAGCCCAATGCAAGGGAGTCTTTCCCTGCTCGTCCCCAGCTTCTACCATGGCTCCACTGTCCACGAGAGCCTTCACACACTCTACCTGTCCCTGAGAAGCAGCCCAATGCAAGGGAGTATTTCCCTGCTTGTCCTCGGCTTCTAACATGGCTCCACTGTCCACGAGAGCCTTCACACACTTTGCGTGTCCCACTAAAGCAGCGCAATGCAAGGGAGTTATACCCTGCATGTCCTCAGCTTCTACCATGGCTCCACTGTCCACAAGAGTCTTCACACACTTTGCGTGTCCCTGATAAGCAGCCCAATGCAAGGGAGTCCTTCCAAGCTCGTCCTCAGCTTCTACCTTGGCTCCACTGTTCACTAGAGTCCTCGCACATTCTGCGTGTCCCTTCAAAGCAGCCCAATGCAAGGGAGTCTTTCCGTGCTTGTCCTCAGCTTCTGCCATGGCCCCACTGTCCACGAGAGTCCTGGCACATTCTGCATGTCCATTTAAAGCAGCCAAATTCAAGGGAGTCTTTCCTTGCTTGTCCTCAGCTTCTAACATGGCTCCACTGTCCACGAGAACCTTCAAACACATTGTGTGTCCCGCAAATGCAGCGCAATGCAAGGGAGTCATTCCCTCCATGTCCTCAGCTTCTACCTTGGCTCCACTGACCACAAGAGCCCTGGCACATTCTGCGTGTCCCTGATAAGCAGCCCAACGCAAGGGAGTCATTCCCTGCTTGTCCTCAGCTTCTACCATGGCTCCACTGTCCACAAGAGCCATCACACATCCTGCGTGGCCCTGATCAATAGCCAACAGCAAGGGAGTCTTTCCAAGCCCATTCTCTGCATCTACTATGGCTCCACTGTCTAGGAGAGCCTTCACACAAGCTAGGTGTCCTCTGTGGGCAGCCAGGTGCAGGGGAGCTTCTAGTTTGTGGTCTTGAGCATCTACGTTGGCTCCACCAACTAGGAGAGCCTCCACACATGCTGCATGTCCCTCTTGAGCAGCAACATGCAAAGGTGTCCTTCCATCTTTGGTCTGAACATCCACCTTGGCATTCATGACCAGGAGAGCATTCACACACTCTGGGTGACCCGCCCTTACAGCCAGATGCAGGGGTGCCACTCCGTCTTTGTTCTGAACATCTGCCTTGCACATAAGAACATCTTCCATGCACATCTTCTTGAGGAGAGCTATCACAATCCGTGTGTGTCCCTCTTCTGCAGCCTGGTGCAAGGGAGTCAATCCACCTTTGGCTGGAACATCCACCTTGGCTCCCCTGTCCATGAGGGCCTGCACACAATCAACATTTCCCACGATTGCGGCCTGATGAAGGATGAGACTCCATCCACAGACTGAGCATCCACCTTTGCTCCCTTGTCCAGGAGAGCCACAACACAACGTACATCCTCACTGATGAGTGCAGACTGTTGCGGGGCATGCAAAATGAGGGTTGCCTGTTGCCCACCATCCCCTGACAGCAACCTGATGCACACTTGGGAATTGCGTCAGACATTGGCATCACTCTTGACTCAGCCTTGCTAAGAAGAGCCATCAAACAGGCTTCCGGAGTCCTCAACATAGGATCCACAGCGTAGTGCAAAGCAGTCCATGCGTCCTGCCCCTGAACATTCACCTTGGCCCCCTTGTTCAGGAGAGCAATGACACATTCTGGATGTTTATGTTGAGCAGCCACATGCAACGGCGCCAGTCCTTCCTTGCACTTCACATCCGTCTTGGCACCACTGTCCAGCAGAGCTATCAAGCTACCTGCAGATCTTAGGCTGGCTGCATGATGCAAGGGAGTGGATCCATCTTCTGCCTTAGCAGACACCTTGGCCCCATGGGTCAGGAGGGCAAGCACACAATCACGGTCAGCAGTATGGTGCAGTGCCGTGCGAAGCCATTTGTCTGCAGCAACCCACCGAGCCCCCTTATTCAGGACAGCCATCACACAATCTAGGCTTCCTGCGCTTGCAGCGTACAACAGGGGCGTCATTCCATCTTGGCTGCGGGCATCAACGTCCACTCCATCATGCTGCAGGAGTAAGCGCACACACTCCGCATGCCCCCTGCTTGCAGCGCAGTGCAAGGGAGTTAATCCCTCTGGGCAACGCACATCCACACCCGCTCCCATGGAAAGGAGTAGCTCCACACATTCAGTATGTCCATGGCTGGCACTCTCATGCAAGGCTGTCATGCCACACAAACCCACTTCATTCACATCCGCACCCTTACTCAGGAGAAGGATCACGCAATTCATATGTCCCTCAGCTGCAGCCTGATGCAGGGGAGTAGATCCAGCTTCATCCACAGCACTCAATGCTGCCCCGCTATCCACCAGGGCCGACAGGCAGTCGGTCGCTCCTCTGCCTGCAGCCACGTGCAATGGGGTCCAGCCATAGCAACCCTGGGCGTCCACCTTGGCACCCTGGTCTAGGAGAGTAGTACAACACTGCACAGATCCCCGGATCACAGCCAGATGCAGAGGGGTCCACCCACAATTGGTTTGACTTTCTAACTGTGCACCCCCGCTCAACAGAGCGGGGTAGCAACAGACACGTCCACTGTCAACAGCCTCATGCAACGCAGTGTGCCCATCCATGGACTGAGTGTCCACCTTGGCCCCATGGTCCAAGAGAGCCAACACACAGGGCAAGTGACCCTGCCTAGCTGCATGGTGCAGGGGCGTTCTCCAAACGCATCCTGTGCCTCTGCTGTCGCCCCCTTGGACAACAGGTCAGCCATGTGAGCAGCCTGCCCACCTGTGGCTGCCAGGTGCAGAGGAGTCATGCCCATGATGTCCTTGGCGTTCACTGACACACTGCTGCTGCAGGACAGCAGCACTGATACCACACTGTCGGAGGGCTTCAAGTGGGACAGAAAGGATGCACTGTCAAAGCAAGGGCTCGGCCCATCAGGCCCTGCCGCCTCAAACAAAACCACACCCCGCTTGAGAGTGGCCTTGACATGATGCACAGGCACCCCCCAAGATGCAAAGTGCAGCAGTGTCCAACCCGCACAAATGGGTTTGGTAGCCACCACCTCAGGTTGAGCTTGTGTGTGACTCATCAGAATGTTGGGGGGAAAGTGAGCACCGGCATCGAGGAGGAGGAGGGCACACTCTAGGTCACCTCTTTCCGTAGCTGACACCAGAGGGCTGTCCCCCATTGCATCCACCTCATCTGACATGGCTTCCTGCTTCTAGGAGGGCGGCCACACAGCGACGCTGACCTGACACCACAGATTCATGCAAGGCTGATCTCCTAGCCCACACTGCCTTCAAGTTCACCATGTTGGCAGGGGCAGCAGGCCCAAGCACGCGGGCAACATGCTCAAGGATATCACTCAAGCACTCCAAGTGGCCCCCTTAGCTGCAGCGTGAAGGGCTCGATGGTGATCTGAACAAGAATACGTCTCCTCCCTCCCTCTCCTTAACAGTGATTGCACACCCTCTAAGTCTCCTGCCTCACACAAGCTTGGCACAGGCTATCAGGATGCAGGGGCCACTTGCACTCTTCCTCCGCCCTAGACTGTTTGCAAGAGGTGGGGGGAGGGGAGAGCTCGTTGGAGATGGTGAGCAAGGGGGGGAAGGCAGTGCCTAGGCACAGCTCTGACACATATGAGGCCAGCCGGGCCAGCGCTTCAAGCACCTCTTTGAACTGGCTGTTTGTTTGAGGGGACGATGGGGTCCAGCGGAATGCGGCACAGCGGGCAGGAAGGATCGCGGCTGTTGACAATGAGGGTGAAGCATTCCAAGCATCCATTGTGACCACAGGGTAGTGTCGTAAGGCCCCCACAGTGACCCAAGTCTTCAAGGCAGTAGGGGCAGGAAGGGCAGCTGAAGGAGGAGTCCTCCATTACAGGCTCTCAGGCCTGGGGCATGAGGACAAGGCAGGGAACGGGTCAGTGGCATGGGAAGGAACTCTAGTATAGGGCATTATTATAATTGTAAAATTATAGTATCACTGTGGCCAAAACTCAGGGCCCCCGTCGATAAAACAATTGTTTGGGCTTTCAGTTCATCAGTGCTTTTCTTGGTTTTAGCCCCTCCTGATATCATGGTTGGGCATGCCCCTTTAGCCTAATTGGCCTTGGGCTGTAACAACATACAGGGCAAATAATAGCGGGCTTGCATATTATTCATACCAATACCCACATACCCCCATCACATCTAGCATGAGCTCTTTGTCCTACTCTGTTCATCCTCTGTTCTCCGTTTGTTCATGCGGCGTTCATGCCGTATGTTCATACTTAATGCCCACTCCATGCATACAACATCCATACTATATGCATACACTATTCATACTCCAACCACACCCTGTTCATACTGCATTCTTACGCTGGCCATACTCTGTGCACACTTGGTTTATGCTCTGTTTGTATTCCTTCATACTTTGTTCACACTCCGTCAACACTGCATTCATACTGCACTCATCCCCCATTCACACTCAGTGCATACTCTGCTCCACCCTGATTTGCAGCAAATACCCCTACCTCCCATTCATGGTTGTGCACTGTTAGCACAGCGCCCATGTGTCTGCTGGCAACACCTATATGTTTTGGGGTGGGTTACTCAACGGGTTACAACCCCCCCCCCCCCCCCCCCCCCCCCCCCCCCCCCTACACATAACTACACTCCCCTAGCCCCCCTCCCTCCCCTACATCTCCTCTCTCCACCCCTCGCCCCTCCCTGCCCCCCCCCCGCCCCCACACACACACCACCCCGCCGCCTCGCCCCCTGCACACGCAGACGCAGACCTTCATAACTTGAATCGTAATTCGATCGCACTTACCCGTTGGGCGTGCGAGTTGTTGAACTGGGCTCTCCGGGGTCCAATAGCATATCGAGCGGCGACTGGGTTCTCGAAGCAACAGGAAGAGCGCAAAGAGACTAGACTGAGTTGTGAAGGGGTAAGAGCGCGCAGCGATGCGCAATGTCCATGACCGGCAAAATTAAATATATCCGAATGGGTGCACGGCAATTTGCTCAGTCGACGGCAGTACGGCACTGTCATGTCGTCCGTCGTTTCGGTCGGAAGTTCCCAGATCACTTCCTCCAAATTCCACCTCGTCCCCTGATTTCAAGCGCGAATGTAGCCTTAGAGATAAGCGAACGCGATGGCCTCAATTTGCGACGACATAGGTGAGCATGTTTGCCGGGAGAATTTGGTTTCCTGACCAAGCCGGTAGCGATAGGTTTGAGAAAGTCATTTTTCCGAAGTCAAATGAAAGCGTAGCCGTACTGCCGACAGACAGGGCTGATTGCCGAAAGGGAAGCGATCAATGATGATGAATGATGTGAAGTATAACTGCTTCGCGAAATATATCTGAGTCCTGGAGCCTTTGCGATTTTGTACCAAGTCTCGGAGTGTCGTTGGCTCGCTGCGCATGCGCATGCGCAGACCTTCATGCTGACTGGCGCTTTCGCTCTGTCGAGCTGGCACTTCACCCTCATGCCAGTTGAGTGGGTCTCTAGGTTTGGTTTGGGCATTGGGGGTGTTACTCAACCATCGCTTCCCGGGCTGAAATCCCAGAGATTATTTTCCCGCTATATATAGCGTTCGCTAGATTTGACCCCGTTTTGGCAAAATTATCGCTATATGAGATCCGATTTGAGATTCCTGCTCTCAGACCCAAATCGCTACACAGAACCCAAGTCGACACAAATCGCTACCGAGAACCCAAGTCGACGCAGACCCCAGTACTTCTGAACCACTTCTGAACCAGGAAAGACCTAGGTGGCAGGTAACCATCATCTCTAGAACCTGACGTAAATAACTTCCTGTAGCTCGACACCAGGAATAACTTTAAAGCTAATTTCCCTTATTCAACGTCTCAATCTCGAATTCTCGACTCGAGGTTCTCGAATCCTCGACACCTTGATCCCGACCGTACTTCAATAGTTAGCCCCAAATGTGTGCTGTCGAACGAGATGATTGATGGAAATTCAGATGCTCTGTGTGCAGTTCTACTTTCGACAGCAAGATGTGCGGTGTAAAGGGATATGAGACGACAGTGACCCACATCAAAAATCAGACAACTTTGGCTCCCTTCTTTACACCGAGTGCTGTTGAGGCTAATGCTGCGAGATTGCAGAGGGAGCAGAAGGCAAAGCTGGTGGTGGTGGTGTATGACCTGCTTGCCAGTGGCAGACCCATGACAGATTACCCTAGGCAGACAAGTGTGCAGGCCCAGCTGGAGAATACTTCACTGCCCGTCATGCATTGGTCCATGCTATCTGGTTTGCAGTTAGCAGTGGCCTTGAACAGAGGGGTGTTTTCAGCAGGTTACAACTTACAAAGCTAGCAAGTATCCTCACAAAATGCTAAGATGTGTCAAGTATTCATGTATGATTCCCCATGACCCCGCCCCACCCCCCTACCCCACTCCCCTCTCAAAAACACTCTTAGGGGGTGATCCCCACCCCCCCCAGCTCAAGGCGCAGCACCCTGGGGCGGCTCTTTGAGCCGCTCAGAAAAAGCTGTATGGACGCTGTTCTTGGAGGAGGCCTAAAACCAAAAAGCTAGTGAAAACCCATTTTCAGCTTTGAAAAAAACATCCCTGGCTGATGTGCCACAGAGACGAAGCCTGACAAGTTAGCCAACCGTCTCGTAACTAACTGGACTCCGTCCGCTCCATTTCGTTGTCAACACTATTTCCCAATTTTCTGCGGCGCTTGCGACGCTGCCTTGGACTTGTTATTGTATGCGTATGTTACAGTCCAGGGGTAGCCTACTAGGCTAAAGGGACTTGCCCATCCACAAATACTCAAGATATATGATAATGAATGATAGATTACCCGGGGGGGGGGGGGGGGGGGGCTAGTAATAAGCTATAAATATGTTGTCCCCAACATGGAAGTTAAACACGTACATGTCTGCGTGTCAACACGCACACTTCAGAGGGGTGAGTGTGTGTTTCCACACACACTTCCACTGGGGTGCGCGTGTTTATGCGTGTTTACACACACAATTGTGATAGATATGTTCAGATTTTGACTGGGACGTGCATGTTGCACTGCCCCCCGACCCCCCCCCCCCCCCCCCGGGCTTTCGCTCTCAACCATGAGCTCTGCCAAGCAATGGCTACACAAAAATCTTGAAATCAGGCTCGAGTAGCCCAAGTAGTTGCTCAACATGGCCTTAACAAATCTGAAATGAACAACACTGGTTGGTGGCCTACACGCCCTGAGTGCAGTGGGAGACGATCATGCTTTGAGCATTACCTGGCAAGCTAGCCACTACTCCTAAAATTGTTGTTGTTGCTGCTAAAGATGGGGAGCAGCCTCGAGGGTGGTGCCTTGTAGCCAAGTTCCAGTTAAACTAAGCAGTCGGCGCTCCACCCGGTAGGGGGTACACCGTGTAGGTGTTCAATGGCTTAAGAGGGAGGATCTGATTAGCTCCCCCCCACCCCCCCACCCACCCCTGGCACTTCAGTGGTGAGCAACCCAAGGGAATCGAGATCCTAATCCGATCACCCGTCACTCACGTTATACCATACCGTTATACCATACCACCGGACAATGGACATAAGCACTCGGCGCTCCACCCGGTCGGGGGAAGCCGGTCAGCACTTAGCTGGGCAGTACTTCTTTTACTAAGTCACCTAAACCCTTAACATTGTCCCTATAACCACCTAAACCCTAAATCCTAAACACTGAACATTAACCGCCTAAACCCAAGTGCTGACCAGCTTCCCCATACTGCCCCCCCCCCCCCTACTGCTCCACCTGCACACACGCAAGTGCAGTCCTGAAGTCGTTTGAAGAGGAGGAGGAGCTAGCTGCGTCTCATGAACTACAATCTATGTCTCATTAGCCAAAATATATGTTTGCAGCCTAATGGACTCTCCAATGTCTGCTGTGCGTTTGAGACGGTAGACGTTGAGACAAAACGACTGTTTATTTATTGCCTACACTGATTCAGAAAAAAAAGGTGCAGAGATGTAGTGGACAGACCTCTTGAAATCCTTTGCTTTCCCCATACTTTCAAAAACACCCCAATAACTGCAACTTCTCCGCCTTTCTTTCTGAATCCTTGGTGGGCGCTGCTTTGTGTACAAGGTCACACTTATTGGGGTGACAAACAAGGGCATATGGCCTGGCACCAAACTGGCCAGACCTGCGTCGCTGCGTTGTGTTCGGGGTCCCACTTCCTGAGGTGGAAAACAAGGGCAGTTGGCTTGGCACCAAACTGGCCAGGCCTGGGGCGCTGCTCCGTGTACAGGGTCCCACTTCCTGGGGTGAAAAACAAGGGCAGTTGGCTTGGCACCAAACTAGCCAGGCCTGGGGCGCTGCTCCGTGTACAGGGTCCCACTTCCTGGGGTGGAAAACAAGGGCAGTTGGCTTGGCACCAAACTGGCCAGGCCTGGGGCGTTGCTCCGTGTACAGGGTCCCACTTCCTGGGGTGGAAAACAAGGGCAGTTGGCTTGGCACCAAACTGGCCAGGCCTGGGTTACTGCTTTGTGTGCGGGGTCCCACTTCCTGGGTTGACAAGTCCTAAGCGCGTGACGCAAGCGACACAGAAAAACGCTTTAGCAGTAACCGGCAGGGCAGGGAGTGAATAATTAAGAACCTGATCTGCAGACAGCGAGAAAGGGCAAGGAGTAGGTCATTGGCGAGGAGGGAGGCTGGGAGTTTCGAAAGTAGTGGAGTAAGTAGCTACTCGTAGCAGACGGGGTCCCACTTCCTGGGGTGAAAATCGGTTCAATACATAGAAAGCTTCTAATCCATCCACATTGGGCTACAGGCTGTAGAGAAGCCAATCTACCTGCACTGTTTTTGTAATTGGCTACATGTACCAGCCCTCTTGCGTAGAAGGTGGGAACAATCGGTCATTCACTGCTTCTCCACTGTGCCTAAGTTGGCTCCACAGACTCGGAGAGCCTTCACACATTCCATGTGCCCCTCTAAAAAAGCCAAATGCAAGGGAGTCTTTCCCTGCTTGTCCTCAGCTTCTACCATGGCTCCACTATCCACGAGAGCCTTCACACACTCTACCTGTCCCTGACAAGCAGCCAAATGCAAGGGAGTCATTCCCAGATTGTCCTCAGCTTCTACCATGGCTCCACTGTCCACAAGAGTCCTCGCACATTCTGCATGTCCCTGACAAGCAGCCAAATGCAAGGGAGTCATTCCCAGCTTGTCCTCAGCTTCTACCATGGCTTCACTATCCACGAGAGCCTTCACACACTCTACCTGTCCCTGATAAGCAGCCAAATGCAAGGGAGTCATTCCCTGCTTGTCCTCAGCTTCTACCATGGCTCCACTGGTCACGAGAGCCTTCACACATCTTGCGTGGCCCTGATCAATAGCCAACAGCAAGGGAGTCTTTCCCAGCACATTCATTGCATCTACTATGGCTCCACTGTCCATGAGAGCCTTCGCACATTCTGCGTGTCCCTGAAAAGCAGCCCAATGCAAGGGAGTCTATCCCTGCTTGTCCTCAGCTTCTACCATGGCTCCACTGTCCACAAGAGCCATCACACATCCTGTGTGGCCCTGATCAATAGCCAACAGCAAGGGAGTCTGTCCCATTTCATCCATTGCATCTACTATGGCTCCACTGTCTAGGAGAGCCTTCACACAAGCTAGGTGTCCTCTGTGGGCAGCCAGGTGCAGGGGAGCTTCTAGTTTGTGGTCTTGAGCATCTACGTTGGCTCCACCAACTAGGAGAGCCTCCACACATGCTGCATGTCCCTCTTGAGCAGCAACATGCAAAGGTGTCCTTCTATCTTTGGTCTGAACATCCACCTTGGCATTCATGACCAGGAGAGCATTCACACACTCTGGGTGACCCGCCCTTACAGCCAGATGCAGGGGTGCCACTCCGTCTTTCACAAATGGGTTTGGTAGCCACCACCTCAGGTTGAGCTTGTGTGTGACTCATCAGAATGTTGGGGGGAAAGTGAGCACCGGCATCGAGGAGGAGGAGGGCACACTCTAGGTCACCTCTTTCCGTAGCTGACACCAGAGGGCTATCCCCCATTGCATCCACCTCATCTGACTTGGCTCCTGCTTCTAGGAGGGCGGCCACACAGCCACGCTGACCTGACACCACAGATTCATGCAAGGCTGATCTCCTAGCCCACACTGCCTTCAAGTTCACCATGTTGGCAGGGGCAGCAGGCCCAAGAACGCGGGCAACATGCTCAAGGATATCACTCAAGCACTCCAAGTGGCCCCCCTTAGCTGCAGCGTGAAGGGCTCGATGGTGATCTGAACAAGAATACGTCTCCTCCCTCCCTCTCCTTAACAGTGATTGCACACCCTCTAAGTCTCCTGCCTCACAAGCTTGGCACAGGCTATCAGGATGCAGGGGCCACTTGCACTCTTCCTCCGCCCTAGACTGTTTGCAAGAGGTGGGGGAGGGGGAGAGCTCGTTGGAGATGGTGAGCAAGGGGGAGGGGGCAGTGCCTAGGCACAGCTCTGACACATATGAGGCCAGCCGGGCCAGCGCTTCAAGCACCTCTTTGAACTGGCTGTTTTGTTTGAGGGGGACGTTGGGGTCCAGCGGAATGCGGCACAGCGGGCAGGAAGGATCGCGGCTGTTGACAATGAGGGTGAAGCATTCCAAGCATCCATTGTGACCACAGGGTAGTGTCGTAGGGCCCCCACAGTGACCCAAGTCTTCAAGGCAGTAGGGGCAGGAAGGGCAGCTGAAGGAGGAGTCCTCCATTACAGGCTCTCAGGCCTGGGGCATGAGACAAGGCAGGGACGGGTCAGTGGCATGGGAAGGAACTCTGGTGTAGGGCATTATTATAATTGTAAAATTAAACTATCACTGTGGCAAATACTCAGGGCCCCAGTCGATAAAACAATTGTTTGGGGTTCAGTTTATCAGTGCTTTTTTGCTTTAGCCCCTCCTGATGTCATGGCTGGGCAAGCCCCTTTTGCCTCTTTGGGCTACCCCTGGGCTGTAACAACATACAGAGCAAAGAATAGCTGGGCTTGCATTTTATACATACCAATACCTACATACCCCCATCACATCTATCATGGGCTCTTTGTCCTACTCTGTTCATCCTCTGGTCTCCGTTTATTCATGCGGCGTTCATGCTCTGTTCATACTTAATTCACACTCAGTGCATACAACATTCTTACTAATTTCATACTCTATTCATACTCCATTCACACCCTGTTCATACTGCATTCATTCGCTGGCCATCCTATGTGCACTCTTGGTTTATACTCCGTTCGTATTCTTTCATACTTTGTTCACACTCCGTCCATGGTTCAAGAACACTGCATTCATACTCCATTCACAATCAGTTCATACTCAGTTCCACCCTGATTTGCAGCAAATACCCCAACCTCCCATTCATGGTTGTGCACTGTCAGCACAGCGCACATGTGGCTGCTGGCAACACCTATATGTTTTGGGGTGGGTTACTCAACAGCTTACAACCCCACACCCCACACCCTACACATACCTACACTTCCCCCCCCCCCCCCCCCCTCCCTACCCTCTCCCCTACCCTGGCCCCTGCATCTCTCTCCCCCCCCCCCCCATCCCCCCACCCACCCAACCGCCCGCCGCCTCGCCCCCCTTTCCCCCTCACACGCACACGCAGACCTTCAGATCTTGAATTGTTCATCGAGCGCACTTACCACTTGGGCCTGCGAGTTGTTGAACTGGGCTCTTTGGGGTCCACTACTCCACTGCGTGTGTCGCGCAGTTGTTTCAAATCCCTGTGGACGCAGCGCGCAGTTTCTGCGCTTTTTGCACAGCAAAGCACTGATCAATTTTAAGTTTGTGCGCTTTAAGCGCTGACCAATTTGACACAATGTAGTACCCTGATAGCATATCGAACGGCGACATGGTTCTCGAATCAAGAATAAGAGCGTACATGGCCTAGGCTGAGCTGTGAAGTGGTAAGAGCGCGAAGCAATGCGCAATGGCCATAACCGGCCCAATTAAGTATCTCTGTATGGGTGCACAGCAATTTGTTTTGTACGGCAGTACGGCACAACGCCATCACATGTCATACCGGTAGTAGTACCCCAGAGTCTGGCCCAGAGTGGAAGGGTACCCCCCCGGGTACCCCTGTGTCAGTCGTCATGTCGTCGTCGGAAGTTCCTAGATCACTTCCTCTGAACTAGGATGAACACTATCGCATTGCTCTACTGTTTGTACCCGGCTTGTACCCAGTGCTTTGGGGGATGGTTGGAAGTCCCATGGGTATTGTGAAGAGGGCTCGTCTCGGGTCAACCATGGCCTGTCAGATAATGCTATGTAAAATGTTTTGTCTTGTCCTATGCTGGCTTGGGTCAACTATATATGGGCGGTCTATGATACTGTTACACCTGCATAAAATGGTTTTGCTTGGCTTGGCTCATCTTGGGTCAACTATGGCCTGTCCTTGACAAGCTATTGTATAAGGTATGTAATAAACACTACTATACCACTCTCGAATACACAATACGATCAGATGGATGTAAGTCTGGAATACGGTATTCCATACACGCCATTCTCAGCCTTTGGTTCGCATCTGCAGCGTGAAAGGTCCGTCATGCAGGGATGAGTAGGGGTTTCTATGCTTGGGGGTCGAGGTAGATCCAACAATGCTCAACAGCAGAATAATTTCCTAGAATTATGTCCTACGGCATACTTTATTTTGTACAAGGAATTGTTCGTGGGGAAATTATATATACTTCATTTAGATCGTTTCGGCAGTCTGATTAGTCCACCGTACCTCGATTGAGCAAATGGCGTCCTCTGGAAGGTCCGATGCGTTTTGGTGCAAGGTAATTCAAAGCGCGCGCTTTTACACTTTTGATCGCTGACTTTTTGACCCCCTCTGCACTTTAAGCTCAGTTTTTTGCAACCCCCTGTGGGCGCAGCAAGCATTTTTTGCGCTTTTTGCACTACAAAGCGCAGTTTTTTTGTTTTCAAGTGCGCTAAAGCGCTGGCCAATTTGGCCATTTGAAGTACCCTGGTTTGGTGAGACACCTTTAGTCCAATTACATGAAGCAAGAGGGGAGGCCTGAGCGAATGCATTCTGCACTCGAGAGTGTGATGTACTGCCCATGTTTACCCTGCCCGCAGACGGTGCACAGCATTGAGGCTGGTAGACCATGCAATCAAACCAAGCCAAAGCATGTGGGGAGGCGCCTGAAGCCTTCTTTGTAGGTAGAACGGGGAGTGCACACGCCAGCTAGCTGCTGGTATGACCTACCCTACCGGTAGCCAACTGTATGACCTAAACTAGTTGCTGAACTATTTGAGCAAGCGCCCAGCTTGCTGATGTGACGAAGTAGTCTCTTATTCCCTCGAAACCTCAAGCCTTCTTGGTTGGTAGGACAGCCATCCTGTTGCCGTCAGCGTCTGTGTTCAGATCCCAAATGGAGTAGACCAGCGCACTAGCAACAGTCAGCCAGATGACGGAGGGGGAGAGCAGCTGGCCAGCCGCAGGGTCAGCCTGACGGGGGAGGGCATATGGAGAGGGTGCTGTTGGTTACGTGTGTAAAAAAAGGAAACGCCTGGAGGGGCGTGGTGTTAAGGGGACCCCCCCCGTACGCTGCAGCTTGGGGTTAGGTGTATATATATGCACATTCATACAAACACCTACATTTGTGTGTGTAGTGTACACACACATGTATAAATATACATATATTGCCGGTTACAGCCGGTTATGAGAAATATTGCTTATACCGTGCATCGTGGTAACGAGAGTGTTGCGTATACATGTACAGATACATCATACATATTTTGGTTGGATAAATATAAATATAAATATTGCTTATACCGAGCATCGTGGTTATGAGAATGTTGCGTATATATAGGGGAAGGCAATATGATTTCATATGATATCATGTCATCATATGATATCATATGATGCCTGCAGTCTGATTAGGCCGAATTTACCATTCATATACAATATCATATGATGCAATTTGTATGATATCATACTCGCCTTTGGTCAACACCATATGATGTGCCGGTCCCTACTTATATATGTATCATATATGTACATATATATATAATACATATTTGGGTTGGATAATATACCGTGTTCAGGTTGGTTGTTGTTAGTTGTTTAGGTAGATTTGATTGTTTAGGTGTTGTTTAGGTGTTGGTTGTTGGTTGTTGTTTAGGTGTTGTTTAGGTGTTTGTTGTTGTTGGTTGTTTAGTTGTTTATGTAGGTTTGATTGAGCACTGAAGGCAGCCAGACACTGTTTTTCCGACGACGCCTCGCCATTCCGCCGCTGCATGGCGACGCATGGGTGTGGCTAAACTAGTCAAAAATCTCAGCATGTCTGCATTTAAAGGATTTCTGTATTTAGTCGTACTGCATTTTACGGTATTTTACTGTATCTTACTGGATTTTACTGTATTGCACTGTATTTTACTGCATTTTGCTGTATTTAATTGTACTGCATTTTTTGTATCGAATTGTATTGTATTGGATTTTATTGAATTGTGTTATATCGAATTGGATTGAACTGCACCGAAACTGAAAGCATTGTATTGAGTAGTATTTTAATGTCCGTATTCAGCTGTATTTAAAGGATTTTCACTATTGCATCCGTCAGAATCACCAGCACATGGTATGTACCACTGTGTATGTGTGTATCTTACAGTCCAGGGGTACGACACAGAGGCTCAAGGGACTTGCCCAAACATGGCAGGAAGGGCTAAAAATAAAAATGTATGATGAACTGTACCCAAAACAAATATAATAAACTATTCACTGAATTGCTATTATCTAACACCCATAACCATCAGTGCATAACGGGAACTTTCCCTGTGTGGGTGTGCCACAGTCCAGGGGTTGGCCCAATATGTATGATGAACTGTACCCCAAACAATCATTTGACCGACGGGGACCGTCATGACAATAATGCAATGTAATGTATCGCCTTTTTGGTATGTAACGTATTGCCTTTCGTATGTAATGTATTGCCTGTTTGGTATGTAATAGATCGCCTTTTGTATGTAATGTATTGCCTGTTTGGTATGTAATATTTCGCCTTGTGTAGGTAATGTATTGCCTGTATGGTATTTAATGTACCGCCTTTTGTATGTCATGTATTGCCTGTTTGGTATGTAATGGATCGTCTTTTGTATGTCATGCATTGCCTGTTTGGTATTTAATGTACCGCCTTTTGTATATAATTTATCGCCTTTTTGGTATGTAATGTATCCCCTTTTTGGTATGTGATGTATCGCCCTTTTGTATGTAATGTATTGCCTGCTTGGTATGTAATGTATCGCCCTTTTGTATGTCATGTATCGTCTTTTGTATGTAATGCATTGCCTGCTTGGTATGTAATGTACCGCCTTGTGTATGTAATGTATCGCCTTTTTGGTATGTCATGTATCTCCTTTCTGGTATGTAATGTATCGCCTTTTGTATGTAATGGATTGCCTGTTTGGAATTTAATGTACCGCCTTTTATATGTAATGTATTGCCTTTTTCTTATGTAATGTATTGCCCTTTTGTATGTAATGTATTGCCTTTTGTATGTAACGCATTGCCTGTATGGTATGTAATGTATCGTCTTTTTGGTGCTGTTGGAACCTGCTGCCCCCATGGGATCTGTGAACAGTGGTCAGAATTTGTGACCAAGACCCTCCAAGACAAAAAAATATTAAGTTATATACCATATTATATCCAAACAAATTAAAAAATTGTATACAAAAGCAGATAATAGCAATTTCAGCGGATGATTTGGATTTGACAGATTAAATTGTGTTACTGCTGGCAGGGAGTTTTGGGTCTGAGAGCCAGGGATCTCAAATCGGGTTTCGTATTACGATAATTTTGGCCCAAACGGGGTCTCGTATTCCGATCGGAATGTTTTCCGGAAAAAATCCCTGATTGCTGCTTGAATGTTTGAAGGCAAAATGTTATATAATTATCCTGGAATCCACAAAATTCTCAGAATGTCAGGCCAAATTTAAAGGACAAAGTATGATCTGTAGGGTTGGGAAGCAAACACATTTTTTTTTTTTATATGCCGTATAAATGTATTATATAAACGTATAAAAACGCATGAGTACTTGTTGAACTTCTGGGGAAAATACTTTTACATGGGTTTAAAGTTATTGCCGCGTTGCTTCATTGCCATCACATATCAACTCTCAGAAACATATCTGGCAAGTTAAGGTTGTCAAATTCTCAAAAAAAGAAATCACGATCAGAATGCACGTCAACCAAGAAGCGCGGTGCCAATCTAAGGGAGCCATTCAATGCCAACAATATTATAATATAATAATATAAGTATATAACTTGAAATATTTTCCATCTTCACATTGCACTAGGCTTGCACCATCAATCCTTCAAGCCCACGTAGGAGCACATCTTGTGGAATGGAAGGCTAGGTGGCGCTCTGATATGTGTGTCATCCAGGCTATCTAAATCAAACTCTAGGCCACATAAAAAAATGGTATGTATGAAAGGTTAATTTTATTGCATATTGTGATAGAGGAGGTCAATAGCTTTCCGAAGAGCTATCTAAATGATACATTGAATGAAAACCAAGAAACTGAACTGCCGGGATGCGTGCTGTATTTTTATAAGTACTACGCATACGTTTCCATACGTTTATACTCATATACGTTTTGAAAACATATACAGCGTATATATACGTATGAGCTTAAAAAGGTATAAGTATATGTTCATATATCGGCCCAACGGCATGTGATCTACGGCATGTGTCTAAAAATTCAGGCCCGGCCCAACGGCATGTGATCTACGGCATGTGATCTACGGCATGTGTCTAAAAATTCAGGCCCGGCCCAACCCTATTGATCTACGGCATGTGTCTAAAAATTGAGATATAAATCTAATAAACTATTCACTGAATTGCTATTATCTAACACCTATAACCATCAGTGCATAACGGGAACTTGCCCTGTGTGGGTGTGCCACAGTCCAGGGGTTGGCCCAATATGCTGAAGGGACTAGCCCAATTGTGACATGAAGGGCTATAAATAAAAAGCTTTGATGAACTGAACACCACAAGGGTTACTTGCAAAATATTATTAAATAGCATATATACGTAAACAGCATTGATGAACTGAACCCCCAAAGGGGGACTTGCAATATATTAGAAAAAGCACATAAAAGTAAAGGAATTGAAGAACTGAACCCCACAATGGAGACTTGTCATATATTAGTAAAAGCACATGAAAGTAAAAAGAATTGAAGAACTGAACCCCACAATGGAGACTTATCATATATCAGTAAAAGCACATAAAAGTAAAAATAATTGAAGAACTGAACCCCACAATGGAGACTTATCATATATCAGTAAAAAGTATTGAATAACTGAACCCCACAAGGGAGACTTACCATAGATTAGTAAAAAGCATATATAAGTAAAAAATAATTGATGAGCTGAACCCCATAAAGGGGACTTACCAGATATCAGTAAAAAGCATTGAAGAACTAAACCCCACAAGGGAGACTTACCATAGATTAGTAAAAAGCATGTATAAGTAAAAATAATTGATGAGCTGAACCCCATAAAGGGGACTTACCAGATATCAGTAAAAAGCATTGAAGAACTGAACCCCACAAGGGAGACTTACCATAGATTAGTAAAAACATATATAGGTAAAAAGCATATTTAAGTACAAATAATTGATGAGCTGAACCCCATATGGGGGACTTACCACATATTAGTAAAGAGCATATATAAATAAAACACATTGATGAGCTGAACCCCATAAGGGAGACTTACCATATATTAGTAAAAAAACATTGAATAACCGAACCCCATAAGGGGAACTTACCAAATATTAGTAAAAACATTGAAGAACTGAACCCCACAAGGGAGACTTACCATAGATTAGCAAAAAAAACATATATAGGTAAAAAGCAATTTAAGTAAAAATAATTGATGAGCTGAACCCCATAAGGGGGACTTACCAAATAGTATGCTGCAGTTACAAAGATACCTGCGGGCAGCAAGTAGTTGGGGGTTGGGGTGAGAGATGGGACATGTGTCAGGCCATGAAACAGGACGAGCCAAATTAGGATCTAGTAGCCAAGGAGAGTTACAGCAGTGGTGGGGGTCAAAATAAGAAATTATGAAGATAACTACTGACTGCAAGTAGTTGGGGGTTGTGGTAAGAGATGACAAATGTTTGGAGCCATGAAACAGGATGTGCCAAATTAGGATCTGGTAGCCAAGCCAAGGAAAGTTACAGCAGGTGTGGGGGTAAAGATAAGACATGATGAAGATAACTATGAGCAGCAAGTAGTTGGGGGTTAACGTAAGAGATGAGAAATGTGTCGGGCCATGAAACAAGAAGAGCCAAATTAGGATCTAGTAGGGAAGGAAAGTTACAGCAGGGGTGGGTGGGGGTCAAAATATTAAATGATGGAGATGCCTACAGACAGAAAGTAGTTGGGGGTTGGGGTAAGAGATGGGAAATGTATCGGGCCATGAAACAGGATGAGCCAAATTAGGATCTAGTAGGGAAGGAAAGTTACAGCAGGGGTGGGTGGGGGTCAAAATATTAAATGATGGAGATGCCTACAGACAGAAAGTAGTTAGGGGTTGGGGTAAGAGATGGGAAATGTATCGGGCCATGAAACAGGATGAGCCAAATTAGGATCTAGTAGGGAAGGAAAGTTACAGCAGGGGTAGGTGGGGGTCAAAATATTGAATGATGGAGATAAATACAGTCAGCCAGTAGTTGGGGGTTGGGGTAAGAGATGAGGCTTGTGTCGGCCATGAAACAAGAAGAGCCCAAAAAGGATGCAGTAGCGAAGGAAAGTTACAGCAGGTGTGGGGGTCAAGGTAAGAAATGATGAAGATAACTACGAGCAGCAAGTAGTTGGGGCTTGGGTGAAGAGATAGGAAACGTGTTGGGACATGAAACATTTAAAGCCAAATTAGGATCTAGTGGCCAAGGAAAGTTACAGCAGGGGTGGGGATCAAAACAAGAAATGATGAAGATGCCTACGAGCAGCACGTAGTTGGGGGTTGGGGTAAGAGATGAGACTTGTGTCTGACCATGGAACAGGATGTGCCAAATTTGGATCTAGTAACCAAGCCAAGGAAAGTTACTGCAGGTGCGGGGGTCAAAATAATAAATGATGGAGATACCGAAGAGCAGCAAGTAGTTGGGGGTCGGGGTAAGAGATGAGAAATGTGTCGGGCCATGAAACAAGAAGAGCCAAATTAGGATCTAGTAGGGAAGGAAAGTTACAGCAGGGGTGTGGGGGGGGTCAAAATAATAAATGATGGAGATGCCTACAGACAGAACGTAGTTGGGGGTTGGGGTAAGAGATGGGAAATGTGTCGTGCCATGAAACAGGATGTGCCAAATTAGGATCTAGTAGGGAAGGAAAGTTGCAGCAGGAGTGGGGGTAAAAACAAATGATGAAGATGCCTGCAGACAATCAGTAGTTTGGGGTTGGGGGAAGAGATGACAAATGTGTCTGACCATGGAACAGGAAGAGCCAAATTAGGATCTAATAGCAAAGCCGAGGAAAATTACAGCAGGTGTGGGGGTCAAAATAAGAAATAGTAAAGATGCCTGCGAGCAGCAAGTAGTTCGGGGTTGGGGTAAGAGATGAGACTTGTGTCGGGCCATGAAACAGGATGTGCCAAATTAGCATGTAGTAGCCAAGGAATGGTACAGCAGGAGTGGGGGGCAAAATAAGAAATGATGAAGGTACATACAGACAGCCAGAAGTTTGGGGTGAAGGTAAGAGATGACAAATGTGTCGGCCATGAAACAGGAAGAGCCAAATTAGGTTCTAGCAGGCAAGGAAAGTTACAGCAGGAGTGGGGGTCAACATATTAAATGATGGAGATGCCTACAGACAGAAAGTAGTTGGGGGTTGGGGGAAGATATGAGAAATGTGCCGGGATATGGCGTATGTTGCTACAGTCCAGGGGTAGGCCAAATAGGCTAAATGGACTAGCCCAACCGTGACAGGAGGGGCTAAAACGAAAAGCGCTGATGAACTGAATTCCCAAAATCGTTTTACCGATGGGGGCCCAAAGTGAAAAAATGAAAATTGGAAATTAGTACGAGCTGCCACAGGACGTGAGATTGAAGAATCACTCCCGTTTGCATGTATCGTACATACTGGAGAATGGCTACTAGGTAGGGTTGATTTGGTTTCGCCGACCGCAAGTGCGCCTGAGTTTGGACTACCACACAACAGCACGGAGCTAAGGCTTTACCACTTCCAACCTAAGTTTGTGCTACAGTGAAATTCAATTCTACAAGTTTAATTTAATCATCATCCTAAATGGGATGATAATGTAAGAGCGACTTGAACTTTTTTCGTTTCAGTAAGGGGGTCTTTTGGTAGCCTACTTTGAACTTGCCTAACCGTGACAGGGAGGGCTAAACATAAAGTAAAAGTCCTATGCAGCGTCGCAAGCGATGCGGGAAATAGGCGGAGTGAGTTGGCAACGGAGCGACAGGTGGGTACGATGGAGCTGACCGAAGCCAGTTATGACAGACAGACAGACAGACAGACAGACAGACAGACAGACAGACAGACAGACAGATAGACAGACAGACAGACAGACAGACAGTTGGCTGACACATTAAGCTTCAATTCTCCAGTCGGTCGGTCGGTCAAACGGACAACGGGGTGAATCTGGGGGCGCTCCCGCCCCCTTGGAGGAGGGGTTCCGCAAAAAGATATACAGTGTGCGGGACTGACCTGATCCAAGGCAACCAAGGAAGACACCGGGGACAGCCATACCCAGCTCCTGGCGAGTCACATTTACGTTGTTCCTGCAGAGGTGCATGGGTTTAGGGAGTAGGGTGTAAGCAGGTGCGAGAACATAAGGTTACACAGGTGAACAGAAGTGTACATCAGTTTAGATTGTAGGGTGCAGGGTGTATGTTGTATGTTGTAGGGTGTATGCAGGTGCGATAACATAAGCTCCTGTCGAGTCAAATGAACGTTGTTCCTGCGGAGGTGCATGGGTTTAGGGTGTAGGGTGTAGGGAGGTGCGGGAACATAAGTGTACATCAGTTCAGGTTTTACGGTGTAGGGTGTAGGGAGGTGCAAGTACATAAGTGTAAATCATGTTAGGTTGTAGGGTGTAGGGTGTAGGGAGGTGCGAAGACAGAAGTGTACATCAGTTCAGGTTTTACGGTGTAGGGTGTAGGGAGGTGCAAGTACATAAGTGTAAATCATGTTAGGTTGTAGGGTGTAGGGTGTAGGGAGGTGCGAAGACAGAAGTGTATGTTAGTTTAGGTTGCAGGGTGTAGGGTGTAGGGAGGTGCGAGTACGTAAGGTTAGAGATGTGTACATCAGTTTAGGTTGCAGGTTGTAGGGTGTAGGGTGTAGGGAGGTGCAAGTACATAAGGTTACAGAAGTGTACATCAGTTCAGGTTGTAGGGTGTAGGGAGGTGCGAGTACAGAAGTGTACATCAGTTTAGGTTGTAGGGTGTAGGGAGGTGCGAGTACAGAAGTGTACGTCAGTTTAGGTTGTAGGGTGTAGGGAGGTGCGAGTACAGAAGTGTACATCAGTTTAGGTTGTAGGGTGTAGGGAGGTGCGAGTACAGAAGTGTACATCAGTTCAGGCTGTAGGGTGTAGGGAGGTGCGAGTACAGAAGTGTACATCAGTTTAGGTTGTAGGTTTTAGGGAGGTGGGAGTACCGAAGGAACGGCAGACAATAGGGAACGTGGGAAGCAGGCTATGTTATTCATGGAGAGTGGGGGCTGACCCCCCCCCCACACACACACACACCCACCCCCACTACCACCACCACCAGACACGCATTCGGGGTTGGCCCCAGTGCAAAAAAACTGCCCGGCCCTCTCAAACTCAGACCTCTTACGGTAATAAGACGTACTATTTATGTATTTAATCAAGGAGAAGGGTATGTAGTGACGGCACTAGGAAATCAGGACATGGCTTACAAGTAGGGAATGGCAATATGGCCGTGTGTGCGCCAATGGTCTGTGTGTCAATGGTGTGTGGAGAGATCATGACCATATGTGTAGGAAACGACAATATGGCGGTGTGTGCGCCAATGGTGTGTGTGTCAATGGTGTGTGGAGGGATCATGACCATATGTTTTGGGATTGGCAATATGATATCATATGATAAGGGTTGAGAAACAAACATATATTTAATTTGTATAAGCCGAATAAACGCATAAACGTAAACATATAAACTTATACAAACGTATGAAATTTGACTGCACTTCTGGAGAAAATACTTTTACATGGGTCTAAAGGTATTGCTGCGTTGCTAATTTCATTGGCATCACATATAAATAGGGTTGGGCCGGCGTATGAACGTATAATCATACGTTCATATAATCATATGTAGATTCATACATATGATTTTTCTCGAAACGTATAATCATACGTATGTACAAATGTATGAGTAGTGTACGTCGAAAAGTACAGCTTGCTTCCCGGCATTTAACTTTCTCGGTTTTCATTCAATATTTGATTCAGATAGCTCATTGGAAAGCTACTAACCTCCTCTATCACACTATGCAATAAAAATAACCTTTCAATGGTACAATTTTGTTTAAATTTGGACCAAAGTTTCATTTAGATAGCCAGATATCAGGCACATATATCAGAGTGTCACCTAGCCTTCCATTCCATCGAGCTCCCATGAGGGCGCGGTGGATTGATGGTGCAGGCCTAGTGCAATGTGAACATGGACACTATTGCAATATAGTTATACAGTTATATTATACACGTATACAGTTATATACACAAAGCTGAGGGCCAACCTCTCCTTTGAAAGGGGGGAAAAGATGATCTACATGGCTGCCAATGCTGACCTTGCCGACAAAGTCTATATTGATGAGGAGGTAGCCTTGGATGCCATGGGCCTTGAGGACTGAACCAGTAGCTGACTTAGAGAGCTGTATAGAAGCTGCAACATACTCACATACTTCTGACACCTGTAGCTGACTCAGGAAGCTGCCTAGAAAGATGACTTGAGCCTAGTGCATCGTGAACATGGTTACATAGACAGTACGTCAATTATTACTGGCAGTGAATGGCTCCCTTAGATTGGCACCGCGCTTCTCGATCGACGCGCTTCTGGTCGTGATTTATGTTTTGAGATTTGGACAATCTAAACTTGTCCGATTATTTTTTTGAGAGTTTATGTGTGATGCCAATGAAATTAGCTACCCGGCAATATCTTTAAACCCATGTAAAGTATTTACTCGAGAAGTGTATAATTTCCCTCAAACATTTTCATACGTTTATACGCATACGTTTATACGTTTATACAAATACAAAACAAAATATACATTTGCTTCCCAACCCTACATATAAACTCTCGGAAAAATATCTGGCAAGTTAAGGTTATCCAACTCTCAGAAAAAGAAATCACGACCAGAAAGCGCGTCGAAGGTGGTGCCAATCTAACAGAGTCATTAAATGCCAGTTGGTTAATTATATAGCTGTATAAGTGTATAATAATATAAGTTCATAACTGTATTGCAATATTGTCCATGTTCAAATTGCACTAGTCTTGCACCATCAATCCTTCAAGCCCATGTAGGAGCATAGCTTGTGGAATGGAAGGCTGGGTGGCGCTCTGATATGTGTGCCATCCTGGCTATCTAAATCAAACTTTGGACAAATGTATAAAAAATGGTGGACGTGAAATGTTAATTGTATTGCCTATTGTGATAGAGGAGGTCAATAGCTTTCCAATGAGCTATCTAAATAAAAAATTGAATGATGTGCTGAGATGCGTGCCGTACTTCTCAAAGTACAGAAAATACGTTTTCATAAAACTTATGTAAGGTCGATTCGAGAAAAAATATACGGCGCATTTACACGTATAAACGTTTACACGTATATTATACGTTTATATGTCGGCCCAACCCTACAAATAATACCATGCCATCACATGATCTCATATGATGCCGGCAGTCTGACTAGGCTAAAGTTACCATTCATGTATTATATGACGCAATTTGTATGATGTCATATGATATCATACTCGACAGGCTGGCAGACTTGCCAGGCATCACCAATAGCAAGGTGGAGACATGATGAGAGGCTTGGAAATCAAATCGCAACAGGCTGGCAGACTTACCAGGCATCACCAATAGCAAGGCTATGACAGGCTGGCAGACTTACCAGGCATCACCAATAGCAAGGCTATGACAGGCTGGCAGACTTACCAGGCATCACCAATAGCAAGGTGGAGACACATGATGATGAGAGGCGTGGAAATCAAATCGCGACCACATGCCTCCCACACCTGCATGGGGCATACATATGTGGAGATTGGTGAACTATTTTGTGTGGTGGCTTTTTTTACTTGTTTGTTGGCAGTATATACCAGTAGTGCCCCACCCGCGTCCCACACATGCATGGGGCATCAATAAATATGTGGAGATTGGTGCTCATGTTTTTTCGTTCCACAACTGCACGGGGCATAAATATGTGGATATTGGTGCTCATGTATTTAAGTAGTTTGGTTGCCAGTTCTCTTGATTGCTTGCTTGCTCACCAGGAGTAAAAACCAAATCACGCCCACATGCCTCCACAACTGCAGGGGTACAAATATGTGGATATTGGTCTTGATATTGGTACTCATAATTAGTTTTTTTATAAGTATTATTTATATTTTAGATGTCATTGTTTTCCTTGCTCGCTTGCTCACCAGGCATCGCCAATAGAAAGAGTATGAGTCAAATACCATTTTTGCTACCATGATTGTTCACTGCCCAAAACTAGTATTACCCCGTGCCCCTAGGCTAGCTAATACCCTGACTACAATGAGTGAAGTCACCCACCATGACAAATGGGGTAGCGGATAGGAGTCCAATACCATGTTTTCCTTGCTTGCTTGCTCACCAGGCATCGCCAATAGAAAGAGTATGAGTCAAATACCATTTCAGCTACCATGCTTGTTCACTGCCCAAAACTAGTATTACCCCGTTCCCCTAGGCTAGCTAATACCCTGAGTACAATAAGTGAAGTCACCCACCATGACAGATGGAGCAGCCAGTAGGAGTCCAATACCATTTTGGCTACCATGCTTGTTCACTGCCCCAAACTAGTAATACCCCGTGCCCCTAGGCCAGCTAATACCCAGACTACAACAAGTGAAGTCACCCACCATGACAGATGGGGCAGCGAGTAGGGAGTCCCATACCATTTTTGCTACCATGCTTGTTCACTGCCCAAAACTAGCCTTAGCCCGTATCCCCAGACCAGCTAATCCTCAAACTCTAGTACATAAGTAAATAAATAAATACATGAATAAATAAATATCTCATAAATAAATAAATAAACAAATAAATAAATACATAAATAAATACATAAATACATAAATGAATACATGAATAAATACATAAATAAATAAATAAATTAATACATTAATACACATCAATGAATAAATACATACACATCAATAAATACATCAATAAACAAAATACATGAATAAATGGTACACCTTTTTGCGAGGCGTGAAGTTGAGGGGGCGAGCCTGTTTGATTTCACTGGGACAACCACAGACTCAATAACTAGAAAAGTAAACATTGAATAAGTCGAGGGGGGGGGGCAGGAAAAAAGCTGCCGTACCGCACCTTCGCTTTGGATGGAGCCTATCTTCGAACTAAAAAAAAAAAAAAAAAAAAAGTTTTACAAAAGTTAGAGGGGTCCAAAGTGTTTTTCAAACAAAGCGGCCCAAATCTTAACTTGGCGAAAAATCACGTTTGGGCAACCTCATGAAAGATGTAAGAGCATAACTGGAATGGGCTTTAAAAGATCTTTCGAATGACCCCCAGCTTAGGGGGGGTAGGGTGAGGTAATTAGGTTTAAGGAGGGTGTGGGGGGGGTGGGGGTAAAAAACTGCTCCCAACTTTATTTCCCCCCTCTTTTTGTATGAACCTTCCACAATTCCAACTCCCATCTGAATCGGACACCATATCGAAGGTGCGGTCCAAAATCTGTCTTTCTGCCCCCCCCTAGAATAAGTAAATTAAAAAGTATGACCCACCATGACAGACGAAGCAGAAAGTAGCAGTCCAATACCACCACCAACCCACCCAACACCATCACCAACACCCCACCACCACCACCATGACAGATGAGGCAGCGCGTAGGAGTCCAATAGAGAACCAAATGATATGGAAGGTGATAAGAGGAAGGGAAGAGCTGCCCAGCCCCGCCTAGCCTAGCACAGCCTAGAAGCCTAGCACAGCCAAACATGAAGTATGACTCACCATGACAGACGAGGCAGCATGTAGGAGTCCAATATAGGACCACATGATGGGAAAGGTGATAAGAGGAAGGGAAAAGCTGCCCAGCCCAGACTAGCCTAGCCTACAAGCCCAGCCCAGCTTGGCATAGCCCAGCCTAGAAGCCTAGCACAGCATAACATGGAGTATGACCCACCATAACAGAAGAAGCAGCAAGCAGCAGTCCAATACTTGTCTAAACCAGAGGGAAGGGGATTAGCTACCCACTGGACTGTACCATACACATGTGCATGGCTGTCCAGTACCCTGAACCAGCCCCACCCAATGTCCCAGTCCAGCTAATACCTAGACTAAAATAAGTAAAGAGACCCACCACCACCACCACCACCAGCACATCACTACCACCCCACCATCACTACCACCACCACCACCACCACCACCACCCCAACATCACTACCACCACCATCACCACCCCAACACCACAAACACCAATACCCCAACTCCACCGTCCCACCACCATGAACCACCATGACGGATGCGGCAGCGCGCAGGAGTCCAATAGAGGTCCACACGATAGGAAAGGTGAGAGGAGGGTGCAAAGAAGCCTAGAACAGCCCAGCCAAGAAGCCTAGAATCCCATCCCAGCCCAGCCCAGCCTAGAAGCCTAGAATCCCAGCCCAGCCCAGCCCAGCCCAGCCCAACATAGAATCCTAGAATCCCAGCCCAGCCCAGCCCTGCCCAGCCTAGAAGCCTAGAATCCCAGCCCAGCCCAGCCCTGCATAGAAGCCTAGAATCCCAGCCCAGACCAGCCCAGCCCAGCCTAGAAGCCTAGAATCCCAGCCCAGTCCAGCCCAGCCTAGCCCAACCCAGCACAGAAGCCTAGAATCCCAGCCCAGCCCAGCCCAGCCCAGCCCAGCCCAGCCCAGCACAGAAGCCTAGAATCCCAGCCCAGCCCAGCCCTGCCCAGCCTAGAAGCCTAGAATCCCAGCCCAGCCCAGCACAGCCCAGCACAGAAGCCTAGAATCCCAGCCCAGTCCAGCCCAGCCCAGCACAGAAGCCTAGAATCCCAGCCCAGCCCAGCCCAGCCCAGCCTAGAAGCCTAGAATCCCAGCCCAGCCCAGCCCTGCCCGGCCCAGCCCAGCCCAGCCCAGCCTAGAAGCCTAGAATCCCAGCCCAGCCCAGCCCAGCCCAGCCTAGAAGCCTAGAATCCCAGCCCAGCCCAGCCCAGCCCAGCCCAGCCCAGCCAAGAAGCCTAGAATCCCAGCCCAGCCCAGCCCAGCCCAGCCCAGCCCAGCCCAGCCCAGCCCAGCCCAGCCCAGCCTAGAAGCCTAGAATCCCAGCCCAGCCCAGCCCAGCCCAGCCCAGCCTAGAAGCCTAGAATCCCAGCCCAGCCCAGCCCAGCCAAGAAGCCTAGAATCCCAGCCCAGCCAGGCCAGGCCAGGCCAGGCCAGGCCAGGCCAGCCCAGCCTAGAAGCCTAGAATCCCAGCCCAGCCCAGCCCAGCCCAGCCTAGAAGCCTGGAATCCCAGCCCAGCCCAGCCCAGCCCAGCCTAGAAGCCTAGAATCCCAGCCCAGCCCAGCCCTGATCAGCCCAGCCCAGCCCAGCCCAGCCCAGCCCAGCCCAGCCCAGCCCAGCCCAGCCCAGCCCAGCCCAGCCCAGCCCAGCCCAGCCCAGCCTAGAAGCCTAGAATCCCAGCCCAGCCCAGCCTAGAAGCCTGGAATCCCAGCCCAGCCCAGCCCAGCCCAGCCCAGCCTAGAAGCCTGGAATCCCAGCCCAGCCCAGCCCAGCCCAGCCCAGCCTAGAATCCTAGAAGCCCAGCCCAGCCCAGCCCAGCCCAGCCTAGAAGACTAGAAGCCCAGCCCAGCCCAGCCCAGCCCAGCCCAGTCCAGCTTAGAAGCCTAGAATCCTTAACCCTAAAGCGTTAACCTCAAACCCAGCTTAGAAGCCTAGAATCCCATCCCATCCCATCCCAGCGGACCAGGGTGTATGACCCACCATGACGGATGAGGCAGACCAATACTGGTCCACACGATAGGAAAGGGGATTCATTACCCCTTGGACTGGAACATACGCATGTGCATGGCTTTCCAGTACCCAGAACCAGACCCACGCAATCCCCCAGGCCAGCTAATACACAGAAATACACAGAAAACAATTAAAGTGACCCACCGACACCACCCACACCGACACCACCACTATCACCACCATCACCACCATGACCCACCATGACAGAAGAGGCAGCGCATATGAGTCCAATAGAGGTCCATAAGGTAGGAAAGGTGAGAGGAGGATGGCCACCACCAACAACAACACCATCCCAACACCATGACCATCCCCACCATGACAAATTAGGCAGAGCGTAGGAGTCCAATACAGGCCCACATGAGAGGGAAGTTGATCAGAGTGACTAAAGGTAAACAGAGAATAAGTAAATTCAAAAGTATGACCCACCATGACGGAGGAGGCAGCGCGTAGGAGTCCAGTAGAGGTCCACACAATAGGGAAGGTGAGAGGAGGGGGCAGAGCTACCCAGCCCAGCCTAGGCTAGAAGCCCAGCCAATTCAAGACCAGCCTAGTCCAGACCAGTCCAGAACTTCTTCGCGAAGCCCCAAAACTAAACATGGAATATGACCTATCATGACAGACAAGACAGCCCAAAGGAGTCCAGCTTAAACCCCAATAAATATATAAATAAACAAATAAATAAATAGTAAATAAATGTACACCTAAATGTACGCACTAAACAACAGAGAATAAGTAAATTCAAAGGTATGACCCACCATAACAGATGAGGCAGCCCGAAGGAGTCCAATAGAGGTCCAAACAATAGGGAAGGTGAGAGGAGGTGGCATCCAGCTAGGCCTGCGCTTCTCGTTTTGCGCATTCTTCTCGTCCCTTTTGGGGGGGGAGGTGGGTGGGTGGGTGGGTGGGTGGGTGGGGGGTAAATATCAGTGTGTGTGTCTGTGTGTGGGGGGGTGTGGGGGTGTGTGGGGGGGGGGGGATATCAAACCAGAAGAAATGTGAGAGGAGGTGGCATCCAGTCAAGCCTTCGCTTCTCGTTTTGGGCAGTCATCTCATCCCTTTCCGGGGGGGAGGGGGGGGGGGGGGGGTAAACATCAGTGTGTGTGTGTGTGTATGTGGGAATAACAAACCAGAGGTAAGGTGATAGGAGGTGGCATCCAGCTAGGCCTGTGCTTCTCGTTTTGCGCATTCTTCTCATCCCTTTCGTGGGGTGGGGGTGGGGTGGGTGGGGGTGGGGTGGGGGTGGGGGGGTAAAAATCAGTGTGTGTGTGTGTGTTTGGAGGGGGGATATCAAACCCGAGGGAAGGTGATAGGAGGTGGCATCCAGTCAGGCCTGGGCGTCTCGTTTTGCGCATTCTTCTCGTCCCTTTTTGGGGGGGAGGTGGGGGGGTGGGGGTGGGGGAGGGGGGGGGGATATCAAACCAGAGGGAAGGTGAGAGGAGGTGGCATCCAGTCAAGCCTTCGCTTATCGTTTTGGGCAGTCATCTCATACCTTTCCGGGGGGAGGGGGGGGGGGAGGGGGTAAACATCAGTGTGTGTGTGTGTGTGTGTATGTGGGGATAACAAACCAGAGGTAAGGTGAGAGGAGGTGGCATCCAGCTAGGCCTGTGCTTCTCGTTTTGCGCATTCTTCTCATCCCTTTCGTGGGGTGGGGGTGGGTGGGGGTGTGTGGGGGGGGTAAAAATCAGTGTGTGTGTGTGTGTTTGGAGGGGGGGATATAAACCCGAGGGAAGGTGATAGAGGTGGCATCCAGTCAGGCCTGGGCGGCTTGCTTTGCACATTCTTCTCGTCCTTTCAGGGGGGGGGGAGATATCAAACCAGAGGGAAGGTAAGAGGAGGTGGCATCCAGCTAGGCCTGCGCTTCTCGTTTTGGGCAGTCATCTCATCCCTTTCCGGGGGGGGAGGGGGGGGGGGGGGGGGGGGGGGGGGAAATATTAGTGTGTGTGTGTGTGTGTGTTGTGGGGATAACAACCAGAGGTAAGGTGATAGGAGGGGGCATCCAGCTAGGCCTGCGCTTCTCGCTTTGCACATTCTTCTCGTCCGATCCAGCTCAGCAAACCGAAGCAAGGGTCTAGACAGGGCCAGGGTCCAGGTATGTGTGCGTGTGAGCGTGTGTGGTGTGAGTGTGTGTGTGTGTGTGTGAGCATGTGTGTGAGTGTGTGTGTGTGTGTGTGTGTGTGTGTGTGTGTGTGTGTATGTGTGTGTGTGTGTGTGTGTGTGTGTGTGTGTGTATGTGTGTGTGTGTGTGTGTGTGTGATGTGTTTATGTGTGTGAGAGTGTTTTGTGTGTGTATGTGTGTGTGAGAGTGTGTGTGTATGTGTGGTGGTGGTGGTGGTGGTGGTGGTGGTGGGTGGGGGGGGGATAATTTCACTTGAGATTGGGTCGAGTGGCGTCCAGAGGGAAGAACACTCGCGACTTGATACTCACCACCAGCACAAAGGTGTGGTTGTATGTGTATCAGGAGGTGTGTGTGTATTAGGAGTGTGTGTGTGTGGTTGTGGTTGTGTGTGTATTAGGAAGGGTGGTGGGTAGGGGGTGGGGGTGGGGTACTCACTTCAGATTGGGTCGAGTGGCGTCCAGAGGGGAGAACACTCGCGACTTGATGCTCACCACTAGCCAGTACAACACGACCACACCCTTGGCAGCAGCAGCAGCCAGGTGTGTGTGTGTGTGTATGTGTGTGTGTGTGTGTGTGGTGTGGTGGGGTGGGGGTGGGGTACTCACTTCAGATTGGGTCGAGTGGCGTCCAGAGGGGAGAACACTCGCGACTTGATGCTCACCACTAGCCAGTACAACACAACACACCTTGGCAGCAGCAGCAGCCCAGGTGTGTGTGTGTGTGTGTGTGTGTGTGTGTGTGTGTGTGTGTGTGTGTGTGTGGTGGTGGTGGTGGTGGTGGTGGGGTACTCACTTCAGGTTGGGTCTAGTTGCGTCCAGAGGGGAGAACACTCTTGACTTGATGCTCACCACCAGCCAGTACAACACAACCACACCCTTGGCAGCATCGTCACCTTCCAGGAATGGGACACTCAGGGAGCCTGAGGCGAAGGCATCACTCAGTTGCTGCAGGACCCATAGGGAAGCTGTCATGATGCAACCTGGCAACAGTGGGGTTGAGGGTGGGGTGGGTGGGTGGGGTGGGGAGGGTGAGGGAGAGGGGGGGGGGGGGGGGGGGGGGGGGGGGGGGCATTAGTGTAATCATCACCTGCCAAGCCTGAGGCCAAGGCATCACTCAGTTGCTGCAGGACCCACAGGAAAAGCTGTCATGATGCCAACCTGGCAACAGTGGGGTGTGGGGTGAGGAGTGCAGTGCGGTGGGGTGGGGTGGGGTGGGTGGGGGTCAGTGTGTGCTGTCTTGTATCTAGACTTCCACTTCCCCTGTAGGGCCACAGGGAAGCTATCATGATGCCTACCTGGCACCAGTGGGGTGAGGGTGAGGGTGAGGGGTGAAAGGGTGAGAGGGTGAGGGTGAGGGAGGGGTGAGGTGAGGGTAAGGGTGGGGTGGGTGGGATGTGTGTGTGTGGGGGGGGGGGGGGGGGGGGGGGGGGGGGGGGGGACCACACCCTTAGCAGCAGCAGCACCTGCCAGACCCGGAGCGCTCAGGAGCCTGAGGCCAAGGCATCACTCAGTTGCTGCAGGACCACAGGGTAGCTGTCATGATGCCATCCTAGGCACCAGGGTGGGGGTAAGGGTGAGGGTGAGAGTGAGGGTGAGGTGAGGGGTGAAAGGGTGAGGGTGGAGTGAGGGTGAGGGTGAGGGAGGGGTGAGGGTGAGGTGAGGGTGAGAATGTGAGGTGAGGTGGGTGGAGGGTGTGTGTGTGTGTGGGTGGGTGGGTGGTGGGGGGGGGGGGGGGGACCACACCTTAGCAGCAGCATCACCTGCCAGATCCGGAGCGCTCAGGGTGCCTGAGGCCAAGGCATCACTCAGTTGCTGCAGGACCCACAGGGTAGCTGTCATGATGCCAACCTGGCACCAGTGGGGTGAGGGTGAGGCGGGTAGAGTTGGTGTGTTGTGTTGTGTTGTGCTGTGTTGTGTTGTGTTGTAGTGTGGTGTGGTGTAGGTGGGGTTGGTGAGAGGGGGTAAGCGATTACTGGTGTTCTTCCCACTTCCCCTGTAAGGGCCACAGGGAGGTGGTCATGGCGCCAACTTTCAAACAGGGGCGTGAGGGTGAGGGTAAGTGAGAGGGTGAGGGTGAGGGTGAGGGTGAGGGTGAGGGGTGAGGGTGAGGGTAGGGTGAGGGTTAGGGTTAGGGGTGAGGTGAGGGTGAGGGTGAGGGGAGGGTGAGGTGAGGGGTGAGGTTTAGGGTGAGGTTTAGGGTGAGGTTTAGGGGTGAGGGTAGGGTGAGGGTGAGGGTGAGGGTGAGGGTGAGGGTGGGGGTGGGTGAGGGTGAGGGTGAGGGTGAGGGTGAGGGTGAAGGGTGAGGGTGAGGGTGAGCGGTGAGCAGTGAGCAGTTGGGTGGGGTGAGTTGTGGGGTGGGGGGGTTGGTGGGAGGGTTTAATGGAGCGATGGGGGTTCAGTGGGTCCTGGTGTGTCTCTACATGCTCTTCTCTTTCCTGACCCACATTCCCACCCCCCCACTCCCATTCCCCTCCAGCCAAACCTACCTCACACCACAGTATACTCCCCACACAACACACCAACACCCCCAAACATTCCCCCCCCAACCTACAACCAACCAGTCACCAACTCTGCACCTCCCACTACACTCGTGCCCACAAACCTTTTTTCACCTAACGCCCCAACCATATCCGCACCCAACCTACACCCAACATGTAACTCCCACACAACCCAACACAACACCAAGCCTTCAACCCCAGCCAATCGCACCCACCCAACCACTCACCCACAACTGTACGTGACCACCCACACCCAACAACCCTTCACCACCACCACTCAAAACAACCCTCCAACACCTAACCAATCTCCCCAACACTGGCACCTCACCCCCACAAACACACACCCCCACCCAATCAACACACCCAAAAACTACGCACACCCAACCGATAAAACCCCCAACACTGTACTTCCCACCAACCACCCACAACACACACCCAACACTGTACAATTCAACCACGCAACCCAAGCCCAACTTTCCACCACCCAAAAGAAATAACCACCCCAAACCCTGACCTAACCCTCGTTCAAACCAATATAACCCAAAAGCCGTTGAAAATCACCAAACCAAAATAACCCACCCACACACCCCACTACAAAAAAACCGCCACAGAACACTCTGAAACCACGCGCACCAACAAAAAACCAATACCCCCGATCCCAAACCCAAACCAATTCACTCCTAAAACCCGCAACATAAGGTGAGCCACCCAATCCACCTAGTGTGATATCCCTCCCATAACAATAAGTACTGCCCAGTTCAATTAACAAAGCCTCAATCTTGGTGGCAGTCAGGGATATTTTTCAAATAAAAAGAGGATTATCTTTTATTTTATTCCTCCCTATTTCTCCAAACAGACCTTATCCGATTTGGGTCGATGGGTCATTTTAGTCAATTCAGTAAAAATAAACTTATTTTTAGCACGGTCCACAGCAATTCGGCCAAAATGGGTCTGTATCGATCGATGGATGTATTATCCGGGAAAAAAAATCCTGGGCAAGTGGGCAAATCATATGCTGCTGAAAAGGCGAGTATGATATCATATGAAATTATACATGTTGCATCAATATGATCTTGTATATTAAATGGGTAATTTAGCTAGTGACTAACGCATCATATGATATCATATAATGACATGATATATATTGCCTGTTTGACTCACTGCTCTCCCAACACTGAACTCCCACCCCCAAACAACCCACCCACACACTGAAGTGTGATGGCCCACCACACCTGAAGTGTGATGACCCTTCCCCCCCCCCGCCCCTCATGAAAAGAAGTAGCCCAGGTGAAAAAACATAGCCTCACTGTCTTGCAGGGTACTACAAACTTAACAAACCTGTACGACAAACTGCACATTTTAGCATAGCTTTCTTTTTCAGCTACCAGCAGTAGCTTCTAGGCAGCTCCCTGCCTTGCTACCCATCAGCAACAAAGAGCAAACAAGTGTCCGGAAACTGACATATATCATATTCAATACATCGAATCAAAAAGACACCCAAATTTGTAGGGTTGGGAAGCAAACGTGTATTCATTATTGTGAAGCCGTAATAAACGATATACGTATACATAAAAACGTATAAAAACGTATATAAAAATTAGGCACTTATTGAGAAAATACTTTTACATGGGTTTAAAAGTTTTGCCGCGCTAGCTAATTGATAGTCTTGGCACATATCACTCTCAGAAAAATAATCTGGCAAGTTTAGGTTAATTCTCAGAAGAAATCACGACCAGAAAGCGCGTCGAAAAGCGCGTTGCCCATCTAAGGGAAGCCATTAAATGCAGTTGGTCTATTAATATAATTAAAGTGTATAATAATACGAGATAACGTATTGCGAATATTGTCATGTTCACATTGCACTAGGCGCACCATCTATCCTTAATCCCACGTAGAGCACAGCTTTGTGAATGGAATGGCTATAGGTGGCGCTCTGTTATTGTGCATCCTGGCTATATAGAGACAACCTATAGGCCATTTTTTTTTTAAATGGTGCATGTGAATGGTGAATTTTATTGCATTTTGTGATAGAGGAGGTCAAAAGCTTTCCAATTAGCTATCTAAATCAAAAATATAACGAAAATCAAGAAAGTGAAGTGCCGGGATGTGTGGACTATACGTTTTTAACGACGTATATAAGACGACGAGGTTTGAGAGAAACTTATGGCGCATTTTTATATGTATAGCACGTATAAATGTATTATACGTTTATATGTCGGCCCAACCTAGACAAATTTGCATTGCCATTTTCCATTTTGAGTTACGTTAAGAACGTTGATTATGGGTCTTTTAGTTAGTGCTGGCATGTAACTTAAGTCTTCAGAATTGGCGTTTTATTTATTTTATTTTATTTTTATTCACGAGATCGGCTCCCAAAGCTAACATGCTGTAGACGTTTAAAAGTACATTTTGTAGTATCAGTGCCCTGGCCTCCCTGGGCAAGCATGCCCCCCCACCCCAATCACCCATACCACACCCTCATCCCACACCCACCTTCATCCCAAACCCCCACCTCATCCCCCCTCATCCCACCCATCCGACACACCACCCCAAACCCAAAACTCCCACACGATCATCCCCCCTCCCCACACACACACACGCCCTAACACCACCACTACCCATCCTGCACCCTCATCACCCGCCTCCACGCCAACCCCCAAAAACTCAACACACACCTAATCAATCACCCAATACTCCCGCCCCCACTCAACCCTGAAGTGCGATGGCCCCCATAAAAAAAAAAACGTACTGTGCAGGGTCAAACTCAAGGGCCCCACTGCCCACCTTCGGCCAACGGTGCCCCATGGGGGCGTGCCCTGCGCCCAGGCCTGTCGCTTCACTGCGACGGAACGAGAGGTGGCGTGGGCGCGTGCGTGGTGCCTGCCTCTGGGGATAGCGCGCCAACCGTGCCATGCACTCGTCCACACACCAGGTGCGGCTTGAGCCAACGCTGCTGCTGCCAGATAACTTGTCTGGATAAAAGCATGGTTGAGGAGTTTGAACTCCTTTGCGAAGAAGGAGTGAAGGGAAGGGTTGGACGGGGAAGGGAAGAGATGGTCGAAAACATGAAGTAAAGGTCGGGTGGCGTGGGACGAGATCAGACGTGTGATAAGAGGAGGACTGTGGGATCCGATTGTAGGTTTGCGGGGGAGGCCCTCAGAGCTTTTCTAACTGAGCCCGGTATAGGTTGGTCTTGCAGCCCGCTAGAGTGCCGACTAGCCCTTAGGCATGTGTGATGGATGGGGCAGGTGTATGACGAGGGTGGGTGGGGGTTACTGCCATATAGGCATTTGCATGATAGGCAGCTTCTTTGTTCCATAGACGGCCACCTAGTCTTATGGATTTGCATCTTCTCCAACGGACGGATGCCTGCTGCAGAAGGTGGTGGCTAGCAATGGAGGTGATCAGGGGATGCATGGTTTACAATGAGCACATACGCCACGCAATCGGTCCTGTGTGGATTGGTGGGGAGGTTAGCCTTGACCCGCCCTATTGAGGTCAGGTTTTAATATCGAAGGGGCAGGGTGACTCAGCTGCCACGGGGGCTGGACAGACGGGCATATATGGTCCATGTGCGCCACCTCTCCTATATTGTCAGTGGTGGAGGTATTATAAGGTAAGTGGCGGCTTTCTTGGCCAGATTATCTGCCTCCTCATTGCCATGGATACCTGCATGGGACCTCAACTTGGCAGAGTGGTGGGGAGCTACAAGGACTCTGGCAGGAGGAGTTGCACTTTAACTTGGTTACAATCTTGGCAATCTGGCTGCTCACCGTCTTCGTTAGTAAACAAATATTTACAAAGAGTGGGGCCAAGTACCAACAATTTTACTCATTTGCTATTTTGCCTATACAAGTCTTCAAACTGTATAATCCGTCTACCGTCGTGTGCTCCCTGGTTTCCGAGGGTATTGCACGTAGGGACTTGTAATTGGCGGACAGTGAGCAAGCCCGAGTTTAGCTGCAAACCATGAACAATTCAAATTCAATGAGTTATTTCGCTTCACTGCCTAGTTCTTGCCTAGTAAGCAAGAATTAGACAGTGAGCGAACTAAAAGGGTTATATTTGAGCATATATTGCTATCAAACCATCGCTTTGAGGTTGGCATAGCAATGTAAGCGAACTCGGCGATAAAGCTAGATCAGTCCCCTAGAGTCCAACTGGGCTGGCCAGGCCGCTAGGATGACTGGCTCCCACCTGACCTGGAACTCCTCGAATTTCTGGCTTCTCCCCGCTGCAGCAACACCCACACGTGGAACTCTACCCGGTTCATTCTAGTAGAGGCCAAACCCTGTTCGGCAGTTACAAAAGAGTGGTCGAGCGCAGTAGCGCACGCTGTAACTTCTCGCCGCACAACTGTTCCCCTCCGGGTCATGGCCACAGAAGAAAAAAATTTTTTTTTGAAAGACCATGCCGGAGTTGACTCGATGCCTAAGTGTCCAGTCAATTGGAAAGGGGTAAGCAGGAGTGCAGTGGTTACAAGCATCTGAACTTATGGAGTGTGTGTGTATTTGGGGGTAACCAGACCAGACGTAGATCCAAGCTCGGTCAAGGCACTCGTGCAGCATACCAATACTGATCAGTATAATGCATCTATACTGAAGTTAAATTATAAGTAGAATGTGGAAAGAAGTCAGTTTGAAAAAGTCTATACATAGCTACACACGAAGAATGGACAGAAGGATCTGGAACCAGAATTGCTATGACAAGGGGGGGCTCTAAAAACGAAAAAAAACGGTTGCATACTCCTTACTCAGCTAACTAATAGTTGTATGCCCCCCCCCCCCCCCCCCCCCCCCCCTCTCCAGATGTGTGGAGCGGCCTTGTCTTGGTCAACAATACCTGCTCATGACATGATGCACTGCAAAAATGGCGGTGGGTAGGTGTTTCATGCGCAGGTGGCGTGGGACGAAGAAACGTTGACGCCGACCCTAGCTATAGCGGCACCTCGTCCGTGTAACCGTGAACAGTGGAGTCTCTGCTACTTTAAGGGCGGTACGGTACGGTAATAACTGTACGGTAACAACTGGTGTCACCTAATGAGGACATTACTTTAACAAGGTAACAATGTGTAAGCTAACTAGGACATTAGTAATAAGGTAACACTGGTGTAACTTACTAAGGACTTTAGGACATGACTGCAAATCCTACGCTACAACTTAGATACCAACTGCAATTTGCAGCACTGTTTCTTTTTTGAACTACTCATGGCAGTTTCCGGCCAGCTCCATCAGCCAGCCACGGGGTCATGCCCATAGTTTCCAGCTGCATTTGAGTGACTGTCTTATCAGCTTTTAGGCACACAGCTAGCTTCTGTTGGGCTAAGGAACAGGTGAAGGGAGCTGCACAGAAGCTGCTCTGTGTAGCCTAAAAACAAAACAGTGATTCGTCGTGCATGCCTTGCTACCACTCCTATTATAATAGTATATAATAAATTTTATGATAATAATGCTATTATATTCTATTATAATAGTATAATAATAATTGTATGATAATAATCTATATATATCCTATTATAATAGTATATAATAGATAACTTATGATGATAAAATGCTATTATACCTCCTATCAATATATAACTCTATTATAATAACACTATATAACATTTATTAACATATAATAACATTAATAACTGCTTTATAATACCGGCAAGAATAGTTAAGGTAATTATAATATTAATAACTCCTATCATTTCTTATTATAACTCATATTATAATAACTCCTATTATAATCACTAGCTACGCCTGCTTAATTTCAATTTCTTGTCTTCAGATGATGCGTAGCCATTCAATGGTTTTCAACCTTCATCACCCCCCTGATCAGCAAGGGCTCAGGCTGTCATCATCCTATGGCCTTGGGGGCACCCCCACTGTGGTCTTGGAGGAGGAGGACCATTGAGTGGCTCAGCACCACACCCTTCAATGGGCAGAAAAAAGGGAGGAAACACCAAAAGGTCGCCATCTTGTCGCAGCAAGGCGACACATGGGTCTGGCAAACTAGTCAGAACCCTTCCCCCCCCCCCCCGGGCTCTGCGCTTCTACGGAGCAGCGCGGAGCTTCCTGGGTCGGGGGACAGTGCGTAACACTGGGGTCGCAAGGGGTCGCTCAATTTGTGGTGGAGGCTGTGGTGGTGGCAACGTCTCATTATGGTGTGTGTGTGTGGTGTATGTATGTGTGTGTGTGGTGTGTGTGTGTGTGTGTGTGTGTGATGTATGTGTGGCGTGTGAGATGTGTTTGCGTGGTGTGTGAGATGGTGTGTGGTGTGTGAGATGTGTGTGTGGTGTGTGAGATGTGTGATGTTGTGCGTGGTGCTAGGAGTGATGAAATAAGCAAACCCATTGGTAGCAGACCCTAAGACGTGTTGCAGTGGGGTCGCACCGAGTTTGCTCATTTGTCGCACGAGGTCGCAAGGACCGCTATTGTTTTGCTCTGGTCGCACGGTGTCGCCTAAATTTGTCGCAGTGGGTCGCGCCGAGATCGCTAATGTTTTGCACTGGGGTCGCACCGAGTCGCTAAATTGTTGGCAGTGGGGTTCGCACCTGGAGTCGCTAATGTTTTTGCAACTGGGGTCGCACGAGTCGCTAATCTTGTTGCAGTGGGTCCGCACCGAGTCGCTCATGTTTTTGCACTGGGGTCGCACCGAGTCGCTAAATTTGTTGCAGTGGGGTCGCACCGAGTCGCTATGTTTTTTGCACGGGTCGCACCGAGTCGCTAAATTTGTCGCACTTGGGTCGCAACCGAGTCGCTCAAAAAGTGTTCCATAAGGATTCTCTGAGTAGGACAGTGATGGGGAAGTAGTGTTTGTTACCCCCCGCGGTACTACGATGATGACAAGAGCATTCACAGCATAAGAAATAGAGCAGCCCTAAGTGTGCTACTTCTTTTTGTTGGAGTGGCATACGCCATCAAACTGAAATCCTCGTGTCCGATGGTTTGGTGTCGCGACCACCTCCTGGGGTGAAAATCTTTCACGATAAAAGAAAAGAAAGAAGCCTAAAGGCGATGCTAGCAACTGAGAGACCCCAAATTGAGTACCGCAAGAGTTCTGCCCAAGATGGCACTGAGGCGCGATATACGTGTGTGTATGTGTGTGTGTAATGTGATGTGTGTGTGTGTGTGTTGTGTGGTGTGTGTGTGGGGCGGGGATAGGGCGTTGTGGTGTGTATTGCGGTGCAGGTGTATTTTTGCAGAGGCTGCCTAGGAATGCACTGAGAAGGCGGATACGTGCATACGGAAGCGTGAGGTTTAAAAAAAAAGCAATGATAACGCCTGGTAGGGCATTAAGAGTATTACGAGAGCTTACCCCGTCACCCGTCTTACGCGGTAGTAGAGGAGCGGGCTGCTACTTAACCTGAACAAAGCTACCATAGCGTTTGACAGGTAGAGTTGAAAGGTATCGAATGTGGGTTGTAGAGGTTGAATCCGTAGCAGTTTGTTTTGGCGAGCAGCCCCCTTTGCTTGGGGAAAGGGGGGGGGGGGAGAGCGGGGGGGAGGGGGGGAGGGGGGGAGAGGGGGGGGGGCGGGGGGGGGGGGGGGAGGGGGGGGGGGGGGGGGGGGGGGGGGGGGGGGGGGGGGGATGGGGGGGGAGAGGGGGAGAGGGCGGGGGGGGGGGGGGGGGTGAGGGGGGGGAGGGGGGGGGGGGGAAGGGGGTGGGAAGAGGAGGTTGGAGGGGGCGGGTGGCAAGGGGGGGGAGAGCGGAGGGGGGGGAGGAGGGGGTGAGGGGGGGGAGGAGAGAGGCGAGGGGTGAAGGGGGGGGAGGCCGGGGGCGGGGGGGGGGGGCGGGGGGGGGGGGGGGGGGGGGGGATGCGGGCAGGGTCACCTCAATTGTCTGTTTGTTTGTTTGTTTGGCGACCGCCCCCTAAAGATGAAGCCTGACACGTCAGCCACGGTCAAGTAACTAAACTGGCTTTGGTCCGCTCAATTCCATTCGCCAAACACTCTCCGCCAATTTTCCTCGGTCGCTTGCGACGCTGCCTAGGACTTGTCTTTCAGCTACGAGCAGGCAGCTTCTAGGCAGTGCTCCCTGAGCCAGCTACTGGCTAGAAGCCCCAAGATTCCGAACAGTTTCTGCACAGTAGCTTCTTCTGTCAGTTTTCCAGAACATAAATAACATACCAAAATGCATTAGCTTTGGCTGAATAGCCAGGCAAATCTGCTGCTTTAAGCTGAAAAAGTAAAACATAGGAGACTGAATTCTAGTCAGGAGAGTGGCGGCTCTGTAGCTTGGGAGGGGAGGTTTGGAAGGAAGCCCCCCCCCCCCACACCCACACACACCACACCACCCGGAACACATGGGGGGGGTCCTGAGGGGTAGGGGTGTTTGGGTGTGTGGTGGTGGTGTGTGTGTGTATGCTGTGTTGTGTGTGTTTACATATAGCGTTCCCTCACCCAGGTCCCTCAAGCCAAAGCCCCACAGCACACACCAATACACCACACACACACACACATCAACTAGGGGTCAGGTGTCGGTTGTGTGTGTGGGGTGTGTGTGTGGGCGTGGGGAGGGAGGTGTGGAAGGGAGCCCGGCTGTAGCTACGATTCCTCAGTGATTCTGACAGAGCGGGATGCCCCTCACCCCCAGGTCCCTCAAGCCTAAGTCACAGACAGTACCCAATAGGGGGTCTAGAGGGGTAGGTGTGTGTGTGTGTGCGTGGTGGTGGTGGTGGTGGCGGGGGGGGAGTGTGGAAGGCGAGGTATCCAGGCTCAAGCTACACGATTCCTCAGTGATCCCAACAGAGCTGTTGCCTTCACCCAGGTCCCCTCAAGCCCTAAGTCGACAGGACATTCACCCACGCTCCGACCGCCGTGCGGTCGTAAGAGATTCTCAGTGCACAAGCCTCTCGACGTTGGTGATGTCATCCCAGCTTGGGGCTGAGGTGGTGGGGGGGCGTGGACGTTTTAAGTGTTTGAAATTGTAAAGGGTGTGTGTTCGTATGTGTGTTTGTGGCGGGTGTTTGTGTTTGTGGGGGGGGGGGGGGTGAGGGTGTGTGCTATGTGTGTGTGTGTGGTCAAGAGGGTTGGAGGGGTCGTCCCTCGCACACCTCTGAGTTGGTGATAGTCGTCCCACTAGGGGGCTGAGGGTGTGTGGTGGTGTGGTGTGGTGTGGTGCTGGAGGGGGTGGGGTGGTGTGGGGTATGTAATTGGGTTGACGTTTTAGTGTTTGATTGTAAAGGGTGTGTGTTCGTATGTGTGGGTGTTGTGGTTGTGTGGTGTGTGGTGGTGTGGAGGGGTGTGGTGTGGTGTGGTGTGTGTGGTTGTGGGTGTGGGGTGTGTGTGGTGTGGCTGTGGTGTGTGGTGTGGTGTGGTGTGGTGTGTGTGGTGTGGGTGGAGGTTGTGGTGTGGTGTGTGTGGTTGGAGTGGTGTGTGTGGTAGGGGTGTGGTTGACTTGTGTATGGTGTGTTGTGGGTGGGTGGTGTGGATGTGGTGTGGTGTGTGTGGTGTGGGGGGTGTTGGTGTGTGGGTTTTAGTATTTGGGTTCGCAATTAGTGTTGGATTGTTAAAGGGGGTGTGGGTGTGTGTTGTGGTTGGTGGGTTGGTGTGGTGTGTGGTGTGGTGTGGTGTGTGTGTGTCGGTGAGATTATTGTGTGATGGTTGTGGTGTGGTGTGGGGGGTTGTGGTGTGTTGTATGGTTGTGTGTGGTGTGGTGTGGAGGTGGTGTGTGGTGTGGTGTGTGGTGTGGTGTGGTGTGGTGTGGTGTGGTGTGGTGTGATGGAGGGGTGTGATGTGGTGTGGTGTGGAGGTTGGTGTGGTGTAGTGTGTGGGTGTGGTGTGTGTGTGTGGTGTGGAGGTGCGTGTGGGTGGGGGTGGTGGTGTGGTTGGTGTGAGAGGGGGGTGGTGTGGTGTGTGTGGTGTGTGCTGTGGTGTGGTGTGGTGTGTGTGCGTGTGGTTGTGGTGTGAGGTGTTGTGTGGTTGCTGATGTGTGTGGTGTGGTGTGGGTCTTGGTGTGGTGTGGTGTGGTGTGCTGTGTGGAGTGGTGTGTGTGGCTGGGTGTGGTAGTGGTGTGGAGGGGTGTTAATGTGGTGTGGTGTGGTGTGGTGTGGTTGTGGTGTGGAGGGGTGTGGTGTGGTGTGTGTGTTGGTGTGGTGTGGTGTGTGTTGTGTGGAAACTCCGGTGGTGTGTGGGGGTGTGTGTGTGTGGTGTGTGTGTGTGTTGGGTGTGGTGGTGGTGTGGTGTGGTGGGTGTGGTGTGGTGATGGTGTGGTGTGGTGTGGTGTGGTGTGGTGTGGTGTGGAGGGGGTGTGGTGTGGTATGGTGTGGTGTGGTGTGTTTGTGGTGTGGTGTGTTGTGGTGTGGGTGTGGTGTGGGTGTGGTGTGGTGGGTTGGTGTGGAGTGTGTGTGGTGTGGTTGTGGTTGTGGTGTGGTGTGGCTGTGGTGTGGTGTGGTGTGGGGGGTTGTTGATGGTGTGGTTGTGGTGTGGTGTGGTGTGGTGGGAGGGGGTTGGTGTGGTGTGGAGGGGGTGTGGGTGTGGTGTGGTGTGGTGTTGGGTGTGGTGTGGTGTGGTGTGGAGGGGTGGTGGGGTGTGGTGTGGTGTGGTGTGTGGTGGAGGGGTGTGGTGTGTGTGGTGTGGTGTGGGGAGGTGTGGTGTGGTGTGGTGTGGTGTGGTGTGTGGTGTGAGGGTGGTGTGGTTGGTGTGGTGGTGTGTGGTGTGGAGGGGTGGTGTGGTGTGCCGTGTGTGTGGTGTGGTGTGTGTGTGTGTGGTTGTGTGGTGTGGTGGAGGGTGTGTTGGTGTGGTTGTGGTGTGGTGTGTGATGTGTGTGTGGTGGTGTGTGGTGAGGGGGTGTGGTTGTGGTGTGGTGTGGTGTGGTGTGGAGGGGTGGAGGTACGGTGGTGTGGTGTGGTGTAGTGTGGTGTGGTGTGGTGTGGGGTGGTGTGGAGGGGTGGGTGGGTGGGTTTATTTTGGTTGCAATTAGTGTTTGATTGTAAAGGGTGTGTGTTTGTATGGTGGTGTGAGTGTGTGGGATGTTGGTGTGGTGTGGTGTGGAGGTGGGTGTGGTGTGGTGTGGTGTGGGTTGGAGGGGGGTGTGGTGTGGTGTGGTGTGGTGTTGGAGGGGGTGGGTGTGTGTGGTGTGGTGGTGTGGTTGTGGAGGGGGTGTGGTGTGGTGTGGAGGGGTGTGGTGTGGTGTTGTTTGTGGTGTGGTTTGTGTTGTGGTGTGGTGTGGTGTGGTGTGGTGTGGTGTGGAGGGTGTTGTGGTGTGGAGTGGTGTGGGTGTGGTGTGGAGGGGGTGTGGTGGTGGTGTGTGGGTGTGGTGGTGGTGTGTGTGGTGTGGTGTGGTGTGGAGGGTGGTGTGGTGTGGGTGTGGTGTGGGTGTGGTGTGGTGTGGGTGGTGTGGTGTGGTGTGGAGGGGTGGGTGGGTGTGGGAGGGTGGGTGTGTTGGTGTGGTGTGGTGTGGTGTGGTGTGGTGTGGGTGGTGGTGTGGTGTGGTGTGGTGTGGTGTGAGGGGGTGTGGTACGGGGTGGTGTGGTGTGGTGTAGGTGTGGTGTGGTGTGTGAGGGGTGTGTGGGGTGCGGTGGTGTGAGGGGTGTGGGGTGCAATTAGTGGTGTGGGTTGATGTGGAAAGGGGGTGTGTGGTGTGTGAGTGTGTGGTGATTGTGGTGTGGTGTGGAGGGGTGTGTGGTGTGTGGTGTGGTGTGGTGTGAGAGTGGTGTGGAGGGGGTGTGTGGGTGTGTCGGTGTGGTGTGGTGTAGGTGTGGAGGGGTTGTCGTGTGTGTGGTGTGGTTGTGAGGGGTGTGGTTGTGGTGTGGTGTGGTGTGGTGGTGGTGTTGTTGGAAGGGGGTGTGGTGTTTGTGTGTGTGCAGTGATGTGGTGTGGTGTGTGGGTTGGTGTGGTGTGGTGTGGTGTGGAGGGTGGTGGTTGGTGTTGGTGTGGTATAGGGGTGGTGGAGGGGGTGTGGTGTGGTTGGTGTGGTGTGGTGTGGAGGGGTGTGGTGCGGTGTGGTGTGGTTGGTGTGGGTGTGGTGTGGTGGTGGGTGTGGGAGGGGGTGTGTTGGTGTGGTGTGGTGTGCTGTGGTGTAGTGTGGTGTGGTGCTGGTGTGTGTGGTGTGTGGTGTGGAGGGTGTGTGGTGTGTGTGGTGTGGATGGTGTGGTGTGTGTGAGGGTGTGTGGTGTGGGTGGTGTGGTGTGTTGATGGGTGTGGAGGGGTGTGGTGTGGTGTGTGTGGTGTGGTGTGTTGTGTGGAGGGTGTGGTGTGGTGTGTGTGTGTGGTGGGTGTGGTTGGTGTGGAGGTGTGTGTGTGGTGTGGTTGGTGTGGGTGGTGTGGTGTGGTGTGGAGGGGGTGTGGTGTGGTGTGGGTGTGGTGTGGGTGTGGAGGGAGTGGTGTTGGTGGTTGTGGTGGTGGTGTGGTGTGGTGTGGTGTGGTGTGGTGTGGTGTGGTGTGGTGTGGAGGGGTGGGTGGTGTGGGTTAATTGCGATTGTGTGGTGGTGGTTGTGAGTGTGGTGTGTGTGGTGTGGTGTAGGTGTGGTGTGGAGGGGTGTAGGTTGTGGGTGAGGGGGTGTGTGTGTGTGCGTGTGGTGATGTGGTGTGGAGGGGTGTGGGTGTGGTGTGAAGCGGGGTTGGTGTTGGTGTTGGTGTGGAGGGCGATGTGGTTGGTTTGTGGTGTTGGTGTGGTAGGGTGTGTGGTGTGGTTGTGGTTGTGGTGTGGTGTGGTGTGTGTGGTATTGGGGTGTGGTTGGAGGGGGTGTGTGTGGGTGGGGTGTGGGTGGTGTGGGGGGGTGTGGTGTGTTGGTGTGGTGTGTGTGGAGGGGGTGTGGTCCGGTGTGGTGGTGGTGGTGGTGTGGTGTGGTGTGTGTGGAGGGGGTGTGTGTGTGTGGTGTGGTGTGGAGGGGGTAAGGTGTGGTGGTGGTGGTGGTGTGGTTGTGTGGTGTGGTGTGGTGTGGTGTGGAGGGGGTGTGGTGTGGTGTGGTGTGGTGTGGTGTGAGAGGGGGGTGTGGGTGGAGGGTGGTGTGTGTGTGGGTGTGGAGGGGGTGTGGTGTGGAGGGGTGTGGTGTGTGTGGTGTGAGGGTGTGGTGGGAGGGGGTGTGGTGTGGTGTGGTGTGTTGTTGGTGGGTTGGAGTAAGGTGTGGTGTGTGGGTGTGGTGTGGTGGTGGTGTGGGTGTGGAGGGGGTGTGGTGTGGTGTGGTGTGGTTGTGGTGTTGGTGTGGTGTGGTGTGGTGTGGTTGTGGTGTGGCAGGGGGTGTGTGGGGTTGGTGTGGTGTGGTTTGGTGTGGTGGTGGTGTTGTGGTTGAGGGGGTGTGGTTGGTGTGGTGTGGTGTGGTGTGGGGTTGGTGTGGAGGGGGTGCGGTGTGGTGTGGTGGTGGTGTGGTTGGTGTGTGGTGTGGTTGTGGTGGGGGTGTGGTGTGGTGTGGGTGTGGTGTGGTGTGGTGTGGTGTGGTGTGGTGTGGAGGGTGTGGTGTGGTGTGGTGTGGTGTGGTGTGGTGTGGTGTGGTGTGGAGGGGTGGTGTGGGGTGGTGTGGTGTGGTGTGGGTGGTGTGAAGGGGGTGGGGTGGTGTGGTGTGGTTGGCTGTGGTGTGGTGTGGTGTTGGGGTGGTGTGAGGTGTGTGTGTGTTGTGGTGTGGTGTCCTGTGGTGGGTGTGGTGTGTGTAGGTGTGGTGTGGTTGGGTGCGAGGGGGGTTGGTGTGGTGTGTGTGTTTGGAGGGGTGTGGTGTCGGTTTGGAGGGTGTGTGTACATGTGGTGTGGCGTGGACTCTGTTTGTTGGTGTGGAGGGTGACTGGGGTGGTTGTGGGTGTGTGTGTTGTATGTGGAGGGATGGTTGTGGTGTGGTGTGCGGTTGTTGGTTGTGGCTGTGGTGTGGAGGCGTGTGTTGGTACTGGTGTGGTGTGTGTAGTGGTGGTGTGGTGTGGATGTGGAGGGGGTGTGGTGCTGGCTGTGGTGTGGTGTGGTGTGGAGGGGGTATGTGTACGGTAACCGGTGTGGTGTGGCTGTGGTGTGTGTGTGTGGGTGTGGGTGTTCGGGATGTGGTGTGGTGTGGAGGGGTGGTGGGTGTGGTGTGGGTTAGATTGGGTGTTGCAATTTAGTGTTTGATTGTTAAAGCGGTGTGTGTTGTATGTGTGTGCAGTGTGTGCTGATGTGGTGCTGGTGGGGTGTGGAGGGTGGGTGTGTGTTGTGGTGATGTGTGGAGGGGGTGCTGTGAGTGTGGTGTGTTGTGGTGGTGATGGATGGAGTGTGGTGTAGTATCTTTCGAGTGTGGTGTGCTGTTGTGTGGTGTGATGTGGTTGGAGGGGGTGGGGTTGTGGTGTGGAGGGGTGTGGAGTGTGTCGTTGTGGTGTGTTGTGGTGGTTGTTGGTGTGTCTTGGTGTGTTGTGGTTGTTGGTTGTGTGCTGCGTGTGGTGTGTAACAAGCACCAGCTGTGTGGCTGTGGAGGTGTTGTGGTGGGGAGTGCTGTGTGTGGTGTGGAGGGGGTGTTCGGTGTGGCTGGTGTGGTGTTGTTGTGAGAGGGTGTTGTTTGGTTGGTTGTGGTGTGGCTGTGTGTGGTGTGTGTGGCATGATGATGATCCGGGTGTGTGTGGTGTTCGGTGTGGTGTGGTGTGGTGTGGTGTGGTGTTTTCTGGAAGGGGTGGGGGTGTGGTGTGGTGTGGTTGCGTGGTGGTGTTGTGTGGTTTGTTGGTGTGGTGTGGAGCAGGGGTGTGTCCGGTTAAGTAGCTGTGCGTGTGGCTGTGTGTTGGGTGGTGTGGTGTGGAGGGGTGTGTGTGGTGTGGCATTGCCTGTGGAGGCCGGGTTAAGGTGTGGTGTGGTGTGGTGTGGTGTGGTGTGGTGTGGTGTGTGGTGCGTGTGAGGGGGTGTGGTGTAGTGTGCGGTGGGTGTGGGTGTGGAGGAGTGTGGTTGTGGTGAGGGGTGTGGTGATGGTGAGTGTGTGGGGGGGTGTGGGTGTGGAGGGTGTGTTGTCGATTTGTGTGGTGTGGAGGGGGTGTGGTGTGGAGGGCCAAGGTGTAGGTGTTGGTGTGGTGTGGTGTGTGTGGCGTGGTGTGGAGGGACCAGTAAGGTGTCGCGTGTGTGTGGTTGTGGTGTGTGTGGTGTGGCGTGTGGAGGGTGGTGTGTGTGGGTGTGTGGTGTGGTGTTGGTGTGGTTGTGTGTGTTGTACAGTGTGGTGTGGTGTGGAGGGGCGTGTGGTGTGGACGGGGGTGTGCGGTGTGGTGTGGTTTGGTGTGGTGTGTGTGAGTTGTGTGGAGGGTGTCGGTGTGGTGTGGTTCAAACTGTGTTGGTGTGGTGTGGTGTAGGAGCGATGTGGTGTGTGTGGTGTGTGTGGTGTGGTTCGGTGTGGTGGGGTGTGGAGGGTTGCGTGTGGTGTGGTGTGTGTGGTGTGGTGTGGTGTGGTGTGTGTGGGGTTGGGTGGTGTGCGTGTGGTGTGGTGTGTGGTGTGGTGGTGGAGGGGTGGTGTGGTGTGCGTGTGGTTGGTGTGGTGTGGTGTGAAAAGGTGGTTGGTGTGCGGTGTAGTATTGGGTTGACAGTTTTAGTGTTTGCTATAAAGGACACCACCCAACCATCACCAACCACCCAGTCACCATACCACCACACCTCACCATCGGCTCACCACAAACACCACCATCAATACCACGCCCACCACCACCGGGTCCACGATCACCACCACCCCACCATCCACCACCACCCCATCACCATACCACCACCACCTCCATTTATCGCCACCACAACAACCACCATCAACACCACCCCACCACCCACCATCACATCACCAGCCGCCCCTACACACACCCCACCATCACCATTAACTATCACCACCGCCCCACCACCACCCCGATCACCCCCCACCCCACCAGCATCATTACCACCCACCCCCCGAGCGCGTCAACACCATCACCAAACACCACTAATACCACCCCACCATCACCATCACCACCGCCCCAACACCACCCCAATCATCACCATCACTAATCAACCACTTGCCCACCACCACCTCCCCCACCACTATCACACCACCACCAACACCCCATCACCACCCCACCATCACCAACACCACTAATACCACCCCACCATCACCATCACCACCGCCCCAACACCACCCCATCATCACCATCCACGTATCACCATGCCCACCACCACCACCCCACCACTATCATCACCACTACAACACGCCCATCACCACCCCACCATCACCAACACCACTAATACCACCCCACCATCCACCATCACCAGGCCGCCCAACAACCACCATCATCACCATCCACTGGATGCACCACTCCCAGCCACCACCACCCCACCACTATTCATCACCACCACCAACACTGCCCGATCACCACCCCACCATCACAACACCACTGAATACCACCCCACTATCACCATCAAACCACCGCCCCAACACCACCCCCATCATCACCACAAAAACCACCGCCATCCCATCCAACCCACCACGCCACCCATTCAACCACCCATCAACAACAACACCCCAACACCACCACCCATCACCATACCACCACCCCACCACCACCACTATCATCATATCCCCCCCCTCCCCCCCACACACACACACCACTGACACCAAACACCATCCCAGCCCCCCCCCCCCCCCCCCCCCCCCCCCCTCCACCACCCTAACAGCATCCAACCAGGCCATCACCACGATACTCACTTGTGCCCAAAAAGAAACAAGAGTCGACCAAGGTCGTCTTGGGACATATTGGCTGGGAGCTGGCCACCAAATATGAGAGACTCGCTTGGTCTGATTGATTCGGGGACCACTTGGATGCGCTCTGGCCTGCCCGCTCGTTTCTGCACAACATGTCGGGGTGCGGTGTATATCTGGTTGTTTGCTTTGTGTAAAATATAAAACTTAAAAGTCAACCTTTTTTTTAATAAAACTTTCCTTTCTTATTTAAAATAAATACATGTTTTAAAATATAAAACTTTTCCTGTCTTATTTAAAATAAACATGTTTTTAAATAATTAAAGCCTTTTCCTTTCTTATTTAAAATAAACATGTTTTAAATATAAAACTTTTCCTGTCTTAATTTAAATAAACAGTTGTTTTTAAATATAACCTTTTCACTTCTTCTTATTTAAAACTAAACATGTTTTAAATTAAACTTTTCCTGTCATATTTAAAAAGAAACGATGTTTTTAAATATAACCTTTTCCTTTCTTATTTAAAAGTAAACTATTGTTTAAAAGTATAAACTTTTTCCCTTTCTTATTTAAAAATAAACATGTTTTAAATTAAAACTTTGCCTGTTCTTATTTAAAAATAAACATGTTTTATAATATAAACTTTTCCTGTCTTATTTAAAATTTAAACATGTTTTTAAATATAAACTTTTCCTGTCTTATTTAAAATAACATGTTTTTTAAAATATAACCGTTTCCTTTCCTTATTTAAAAATAAACATCCCGTTTTTAAATATAAAACTTGGTCCTGCTTATTTAAAATAAAACTGTGTTTAAATATAAAAACTTTTCCTTTCTTATTTAAAATAAACAATGTTTTAAATATAAACTTTTGCCTTTCTTATTTAAAAAATAAACATGTTTTTAAATATAACCTTTTCCCTTTCTTATTAAAATAAACATGTTTTACAATATAAACTTTTCCGTGTCTTATTTAAAATAAACATGTTGTTTAAATATAACCTTTTCCCTTTCTATTTAAATAAACCATGTTTTCTAAATATAAACTTCCGTCTTATTTAAAATAAAACATGTTTTTAAAGATAAACCTTTCCTTTCTTATTTAAAATAAACATGTTTTAAATATAAACTTTCCTTTCTTATTTAAAAATAAACATGTTTTTAAATATAAAACTTTCCTTTCTGTATTAAAATAAACATGTTTTTTATATATAAAAACTTTTCCTTTCTTATTTTAAAATAAACAGTTTAAATATAAAAACTTTTCCTTCTTATTAAATAAACATGTTGTTAAATATAACCCTTTTCCTTTCTTATTTAAAATAACATGTTTTTAAATAATTAAAACTTTTCCTGTTTATTTAAATAAACATGTTTTTAAATATAACCTTTTCCTTTCTTATTTAAAAAAAACATGTTTTTAAATATAAACTTTCCTTTTCTTATTTAAAATAAACATGTTTTTAAAATATAAACTTCCTGTCTTATGGTTAAAATAAAACATGGTTTTAAATATAAACTTTTCCTGTCTTATTTTAAAATGAAACATGGTTTTTAAATATAAACTTTTCCTTTCTTATTTAAAATAAACCATGTTTTTAAATATAAACTTTTCCTTTTCTTATTAAAAATAAAATGTTTTTAAATATAAACTTTCCCTTTCTTATTTTAAAATTAAAACATGTTTTTAAATATAAACGTTTTCCTGTCATGTATTTTAAAATAAACATGTTTTTTTAAATATAACCTTTTACCTTTCTTAATTTAAATAAACATGTTTTTAAATATAACCTTTCCTTTCTTTATTTAAAATAACATGTTTTTAAATATAACCTTTCCTTTCTTATTTAAAAATAACATGTTTTTAAATATACCTTTTCCTTTCTTATTTAAATAAACATGTTTTAAACATAACCTTTTCCTTTCTTGATTTAAAATAAACATTGTTTTAAATATAAACTTTTCCTTTCTGATTTAAATAAACATGTTTTTAAATATTAAATCTTTTCCTTTACTTATTTAAAAAATAAACATGTTTTTAATAATAAACTTTTCTTTCTATTTAAAAATAAACATGTTTTTAAATATAACCTTTTCCTTCTGTATTTAAAAAAACAGTTTGTTTAAATATAACCTTTTCCTTCTTATTTAAAATAAAACATGTTTTTAAATATAAACTTTTCCTTTCTTATTTAAAATAAACATGTTTTTAAATATAAACTTTTCCTGTCTTATTTAAAATAAACATGTTTTTAAATATAACCTTTTCCTTTCTTATTTAAAATAAACATGTTTTTAAATATAACTTTTCCCTTTCTTATTTAAACATAAAAACATGTTTTTAAATATAAACTTTTCCTTTCTTATTTAAAATTAAAACATGTTTTTTAAATATAAACTTTCTTCTTATTTAAAATAAAACATGTTTTTAAATATAAACTTTTCCTGTCTTATTTAAAATAAAACATGTTGTTAAATATAAACTTTTTCCTGTCTTATTTAAATAAACATGTTTTAAATATAACCTTTCCTCTTATAAAATAAACATGTTTTTAAATATAAACTTCCTGTCTTATTTAAAATAAACATGTTTTTTAAATATTAACCTTTTCCCTGTCTATTAAAAATAAACATGTTTTAAAATAAACCTTTGCCTTTCTTATTAAAATAACATGTTTTTAAATGTAACCCTTTTCCTTTCTTATTTAAAATTAAACATGTTTTTAAATATAACTTTCCTTCTTATTAAAATAAACATGTTTTTAAATATAACCTTTTCCTTTCTTATTTAAAATAAACATGTTTTTAAATATAACCTTTTCCTTTCTTATTTAAAATAAACATGTTTTTAAATATAACCTTTTCCTTTCTTATTTAAAATAAACATGTTTTTAAATATAAACTTTTCCTTTCTTATTTAAAATAAACATGTTTTTAAATATAACCTTTTCCTTTCTTATTTAAAATAAACATGTTTTTAAATATAAACTTTTCCTTTCTTATTTAAAATAAACATGTTTTTAAATATAAACTTTTCCTTTCTTATTTAAAATAATATGTGTTTTAAAATATAAACTTTTCCTTCTTATTTAAAATAAACATGTTTTTAAATATTAACCTTTTCCTTTCTTATTAAACATAAAACATGTTTTTTAAGTATAAACTTTTCTCTTATTTAATAAACATTGTTTTTGAAAATCATAAAACTTTTCCTTTTTATTTAAAATAAAACAGTTTTAAATATAAACTTTTCCTTTCTTATTTAAAATAAACATGTTTTTAAATATAAACTTTTCCTTTCTTATTTAAAATAAACATGTTTTTAAATATAAACTTTTCCTGTCTTATTTAAAATAAACATGTTTTTAAATATAACCTTTTCCTTTCTTATTTAAAATAAACATGTTTTAAATATAAACTCCTTTCCTGTGCTTATTTAAAAATAAACATGGGCTGTTTTTTAAAATTAACCTTTTCCTGTCTTATTTAAAATAAACATGTTTTTAAATATAACCTTTTCCTTTCTTATTTAAAATAAACATGTTTTTAAATATAACCTTTTCCTTTCTTATTTAAAATAAACATGTTTTTAAATATAACCTTTTCCTTTCTTATTTAAAATAACATCGTTTTTAAATATAACCTTTTACCTTCTTATTTAAAATAAAACATGTTTTAATAATTAACCTCCTTTCTTATTAAAATAAAACATGTTTTTAAATATAACCTTTTCCTTTCTTATTTAAAATAAACATGTTTTTAAATAAAACTTTTTCCTTTCTTATTTAAAATAAACATGTTTTTAAAATAACCTTTTCCTTTCTTATTTAAATAGAAAACATGTTTTTAAATATAAACTTTTCCTTTCTTATTTAAAATAAACATGTTTTTAAATATAAACTTTTCCTATGT